>SWEM01000292.1:0-37539 GCA_019593585.1 Nitzschia palea | reverse complement strand
GTAGCGAATCTCACCGTCGGTCACCTCGTTGAAAAGTATTCCCGGTGACTGACGCGTAGTTCAGAAATACGCCTTTCTGTGGGAATTTCACCCTTTTTATCTCTGGTAAACCGTCCTCTACTTAGGGAGTTTCTCCACGAAATCACAGGTAAAATAGCCCAAATCACACAATCGGAGAGGTCTCGAAAACACTTAGCGAGCAAGGCAATCCCTCATCAAATCGTTTGCTGGGAAGGATCGTCCAGCACAGACGACCAAATCCGACTGAAATACATCGAAATTCATTTCCGTTTAATAACAATAATCATGCTAAAATGAAGAACTTTCATGTGTATTGAAGTTATCCGAACTTGAGGGGAATGATGCGCTGACGAAAAAGTTAGTGGGTCCAATTTTTAATAGGTAATTACAATCTGTTGCTCGTGCACTTACTACTCGAACTCAAAGTAGTAGCTAGTTGCAATGCGCATCAAGGCTTTTCATAGTCACACACTATTCTCTTAGCAAAAGAATAAGTAGCATTTCCGCGTACGTATGCGCCCAAGGGATTCTTCGATTCTTCCGGCACGGGACTTCATAGTAAAAATATACTAACGGTAGTACCAGGTACCTGTAAACGTTCTCCTAGACCAGTTAGCTGGTACTGAAGCTTGTATTTGAACCAGGTAAGGTAATACGTAATACCTGGTCCCTTTAGCATCCTGTACCCGGTTATTTATATCCCCAAATTGCAAATCCCCCAGGCTATTTTTTTCGCAAGTGCTCGCACATCGCGGAGTGAAGCGGCAAGGAGAATAGAATTCTGTCACAGAGCTGCGATGCCCTTGACACCGTCTAAAACGAGACTACGGTATGGCAAGGGGAAACGAGTGAAGCGTTTCCATTTCTTCTGAAATTTTCGAAGCTGTCAAAGATTTGGATGCACTTGCGAAAATTGAGCTTGTATCATGAGTTTTTCGCGTTGGTTTCGAACTTTGCCATGCACTCGATCAAGGACGACCCCTCTGCAGTCACGACATGCCTCGAGCACAGGAAGAACATTCACTGCAAGTCATAGTCCTTATCTTAGAATTGGTATATTGAGAGAGAACTACGACAAATGGGAACGTCGTGTACCATTGTGTCCGGAACACGTCCAAGCATTCTTGGCACATCATCCCAACTGCCAGGTCTTTGTTCAACCCTCTCCGAATCGCATCTTTTCGTCGCAAGACTACGTACGTGTTGGAGCCAAGGTCCAGGAAGATCTAAGCGAAGCAGATCTTATTCTGGGTGTCAAGCGACCAAAAACGATGGAGAATCTTCCATCCAACAAGACATACATGTTCTTTAGCCACGTGATCAAGGGTCAAACAGAAAACATGCCTCTGTTACAAGAGTGTTTGGACAAGAAGATTCAATTGATAGATTATGAATGTATCCTTGACGTTCCTGTGAACGGGGGGAAAGCGAAGCGATCCATAGCTTTTGGCAAGTATGCGGGGTATGCAGGAATGGTGGACACTTTCCCAGCCCTCGGAAGGCGCCTCTTGATGAAAGATCACCTTTCCACTCCATTCCTGACCTGTCCTCCGACCATTCATCACTACGATCTACACGAAGCCAAGAAATCTGTGACGCGTATGGCAGATCGTTTAGCTACCGAGGGTCTCCCACACGAAATGGAACCACTAGTATTTACCATGACTGGTAAGGGTGGTAATGTGTACAACGGGGTCCGAGAAATTTTCGACATTTTGCCGCATGAGATTGTTAACGTCGAGGATTTGCCGGAGGTATCACGACTGCGAGGCCCACATTACAAGGTATTTGGTGTTGTTCCTGAGAAACATGAAATACTTCAACGTGAGGGTGACGGAGAGGTATCCTTTGAACGATCTGACTATCTTCAGAATCCCCAAAAATACAAATCCACCTTTGCTGAGAAGGTGGCACCATGGTCCAATGTCATTGTCAATTGTGCGTACTGGGATTACCGATTTCCTAGGTTGCTAACCAAAGATGATATTCAGAACCTTTATATGAATGGCAATGAAAGGTAAGTCAATGTACCAAACTTCGCAAATCGAATGGGCCCATCTGACATCACCACCACGTTCGCTGTAAATTCAAGGCTCATGCTTGTATCCGATATCAGTTGCGACCCTGGTGGTTCGATTGAATTTTTCGAACGCTCGACTACAATCGACCGACCATGTTACCAATATGATCCGATCCAAGGGCGCGAAGTTTCAGACCACATTGATAGCATTGGAGTGACGATGCTTGGAGTTGATATTTTGCCAGCAGAATTGCCTGCTGATAGCAGTAGACATTTTGGTGACGTTTTGAGCGGCATTCTGGATGAATTTGTAGCCGTTAAAGCAGCATCACTGTCCCCGAGCGATGCGATGGAATGGACAAGGTTTTCTCCACGACTACAAAAGGCCACTGTCACAAGCTCAAGTGGCGAGTTGACCGATCCATATCACTATTTGGAATCGATTCTCAAGCTGAAGAGTACGCAAAGCAACTCCACAAAGCCCTCAAAGCATATCATGTTGCTTTTCGAGGGTCATTTGTTTGATTCGGGCTTAATCAATCATGCTTTGGATCTGATTGAGCATCACGGTTGTACCTTTGAGTTCAAGGAATGTTTTGTACCAAGAAGGCCAAATGATGGTACTCCAGTGAAATCGTCTGCAGTACTTAAAGTCACTGGAGGTATGGATGTCGACTTTCTGGCTCTAGCGAGAAAAGTGCATGATCTCGTGACAGCTATCCAAGCCGCTGATGCCTCCTTGAAGGTGTTTGACGAGAACAACAGGCATGCATATGTTCGGGATCCAGAGGATAAGACGGTCTTGGTCTTGGGATCTGGCTTGGTTTCCAAGAGCGTCGTAGATCTTTTGGGTAGGTCTAAAGACCGACTGATAATGGTCGCAAGTGCTGACGAGGAAGATGCGAGAAAGATAGCACGTGTTGCTCGTCGGGGACGTCACTTTAATTTGGACGTGAAAAACGACCAAAAGAATCTTACCGATCTTGTGAAACGTGCAGATGCTGTCATTAGTCTACTGCCAGCACCAATGCATCCTGCCATAGCCGAATTGTGCATCAAGCATCGCAAGAACCTAGTAACAGCTAGTTACGAAAGCGACCAGATTCGGCGATTGCGTCAACCGTAAGTCTTGCATGTCTTGTTATTTCATAACTTTGTCTGTCTCACCCTTCCTCTTCAGCGCCGAAGATGCCGGTATCATCATCCTCAATGAAGTCGGATTGGATCCTGGTCTCGACCACATGAGGTACGTCGTCGTGCAATCGACCATACGGAAAGATAGCTGTCGTCTCACGTTTTGCTCCCAGTGCCATGAAACTGATCGATGATATCCATGACAGGGGCGGAGCTGTCACAAGTTTTAGAAGTGTTTGTGGTGGTCTTCCAGCTCCTGACGCAGCCAATAACCCACTCAAATACAAATTCAGCTGGAGCCCAAGAGGTGTCATCACGGCATCACAGAACTCAGCACGATATCGCATGGACAACGTGATTGTGGAGGTGAGTTGCGAGATATTTTCGAATTGGTAAACCCCGTACAAACGTCTGAGAAAGTCTATCTTGTTAACTCCATGTCAGATCGATGGGAAGCATTTGCTTCAAAATGCTGCTCCTTTCACCGAGGTATGGCCAGAACTCCAGCTGGAGTGTCTGCCGAACCGAGACTCAATTTCGTATGAAACTGTCTACGGCATTGAGGGAGTTCCAACAATTTTCCGAGGGACTTTAAGGTATGATGGTTTCTCAGACCTGATGTATGTTTTCCGCAATGTTGGATTGTTCGGGCCACAGTTGTTTGATAGCGATTCCACTTGGAGCAACGTTCTTGACGAGCTTCGGCGCATCAGCGGAAATACCACAAATCTTGAAGAATTCTTTGTTCATTGTGCAGGAGGAGACCGACAATTAGCAGGTCGTGCATGGGATTGTCTGCAGTGGTTGAATATGACAAGTGACCATGACATCGTAAAGCATTCTGGACCTGTCATTGACCTCTTCTGTGAGAAACTAGAGGAATACTTGCAATACGAGAAAGATGAACGAGATATGGTAGCCATGCACCATTCTATAACAGCCAAGTTTGACGATGGAAGCACTGAAGAGCACAATTCTACGCTACTTGTCACTGGAACCGAGTCCATGACGGCCATGTGCCGAACAGTTGGTTATCCTGCTGCCGCTACAACAGACTTGATCCTTCGGGGGCAACTCCAGGGGAAGCGAGGCCTTGTCCTTCCCACCTCCAAGGATATCTACATTCCTACACTAGAGATGATGACCAAGGAAGGGATCGTTTTTCAAGAACGAGTTCGTGTTTCCATGGACAAGCACAGCAATAGGGTTCAAATCTAAAAATCTTACGATCCATCAGATTCGTTGACTATAACTATGAGAGAGAGCCTGGCAATTATGCGACCACTTCCTCTTTGGTCGAGAGAATAGTCTCAATGACGATTTCTTTGACGACATAGTTGCTTTCATCTTCACTGTCGTACCCATCTTGAAGCTCGATGCGTCGTTGTCGTTGTTCTCGTCGCAAGGCTTGGAGCTGAGCTCGAAGATCGCGATATCTCTTTCGTTCCGCGCGCTTGCCTTTGGTCTCTTCCAAGTACAAAGCTCTCTCGCGCGCCTTGTCTGCCTTGTCGAATTGCTGTTCGTACTTTTTCAAATCCTTGCGTACCTTGTTGACTTGATTCTTGGACAAGAGTGTCTCTCGGGGACGCCACACAAACTGGTAAAACGTTTCGAACGACTGCTGGTAGATTTGTCGGCCTTGAAATGACCACAAAATATATCCATTGTCCATGGCAAACTTGAAGTGTCCTCCTTCCACGGGTTGAGAAACGCAAGTAGTCACTGTTCTGCCGGAGGGGTCCCACAAGACTTGGTTGGCACGATAGTGCTCCTTGATGACCAGGGCCTTGGTTGAAACATCGTAAAATTCCAAAGTTCCAGAAGCTGAGTCACCCAAACTAGCCAAAATGATATTAGATCCTGCCGGACTCCAAAAGAGCATGTTGCATTGTTTTCCTTGGAGCGTTTCCACCAAAGTCAATTCGGGAATGACTTGAATCTGCTTTTGTTGTTGTCCCTTTTTAGCTCCCTTGGTTGCAACACTAATGACTTCGGTCTTTTTCATCATGTCATAAAAGGACACATTGACCTTGGACGCAGAAGGATTTTCCGCATGAATAATCGCAAATCGAGAGCCACGAGGTTCAAAGGCCAAGGCCATGACAGCATCTTGAATATCCAGCATCTCCACAGGAATTCCTTGATCGCGCAATCGAAACAATTCAATATTATTGTAAAAGGTCTTTTTGGACTTGGTGTGTCGAGTGACCTTGACCGCCAGGTAGTCTCCATCGGGATGCCATACCATGTTGCATTTCGTGACATTGAAAAGATTCTTTTGACGAAGTTTGTCACGAGATGGAATTTCAATCAAATCGACATGAGCCGGAGAGTTGACTTGTTCCGGTGCCTGCGCGAAATAGTATGGAGAAATTTTACAAAGATTGTGTGTGTGTTAGTATAGCGCACAGTATACAGATCCAACGATACTTTTTCGAAAGTGCCTAATCACGTACCCAGCAAGCCAAGATGTTGGCTTTAGGAGACCATTGGAATTCGTGAATACCCTCGGCAAGAAGTGATTTCTTGTCGAGCAAACCTAGATCAGGCGTCGAGTAAATCGAAATCAAGTCGGTACCCATACGGGCCAGGTAATTGTCATCGTGCGACCATTGGAACGGGGGTGGTGGAAGATCTTCGTCCATGGGAAAGCCCTTGGGATACAATGGAAAAGTACGCAACAATTTTCCTGTTTGAACTTGGTACACCTTGATGGCGGCTTGATCATCCTTTCGCATGTTGTTGGTTATGATATAGTTTTCTTGGGGACTAAACATGACCGTTTTCACATCGGGAGCCACAAAGCGGCCAGTCTTTTCATAGTTGGCACCACTCCACAAAATAACACCTCTAGCCGGCACCAAGGTGGCCAAATAACTTCCCTTGGGTGACCAGTGACAATAATATTCGCACCAGGATACTCCCGCCTCCTTTTCTCGTGCACCATCGTAGTCAATGACAGGATCATTCTTGGCATCGAACCAATACACTTCGGTTTCCTTTCCTTGACGAATCACATATTGATCGCGTTGGGAAGGATCTTCTAGCCATGACATGGCGTTGGGCTTTTCCACAAAGGGAGCGGGTTGAGGTTCCACGAATTCACTGGTGGTGAGTTCTTGCAACTTTTGGGCTCGAGGATAAGGACTGACAGATAGGGAATGATTCTTGTCAAACTTGTAATCATCGAGTGTTACAATGGCCTTTTTGGCGTCTTCGGGAGACTCATACTCGACAAAGCAAAAGCCAAGGGTTGTGTCCTTGTCCTTGTCATAAGGCATGACCACACCACTGAACCCCGTCTCGTCGGATTCTGCCAAGTTTCCAATACGACTCACAAGCTTGATAACAACCTTGGTAAGCTTGTCCAGCTTAGCCTCGGGGACTTTGGGCAGATTGGTAATAATAATGGCAGCATCAAAGCTCTTGTCCAGAGGTGGATACTCTGGTTTGGGATCCAATGGAGTGTCGCTAAAGTAGCCATCCAGCTCGGCAGCTTCTTCTGCAAGTTGATCTTCTATTGATTTTTCTGGCATGTTGTTGTTGAATAGTTAACTTGTGTGGTTGTAATATAAACTGAACGTGTCCTGTAAATAATTGTGAGACAGGGACAAGTCAAGTCTGATGTGATCTGCCACCAAGGCATGGTGCGGCTGTGAAATGCCGAGGACAATCCGTTCGTATTATAGAGAAGGACTTCAAAAAATCGAAGATTCCGGATTCCATATTATTGGATCGGCAACTTGTACTAACGGTACAAACTGGCAGCTTTCTGCAGAAAAACAAGTTAGGAGTACACCTTCAGGGGGGCGAAGTATGTAGAGGCGTTAGGCGCTTCAATATCATTGTCCGACACTTGCAACGTAGTACGTTGTTTCAAGCCCGGACCAGTCCCTATGAGATTGGAATTACTATATAGGACGAGCAGAATGCCGCAAATGCTTGTTTTGTACCGGTAATAAGGCGTAACATCACTACGTACCCATTTATCTAAATATTGTATTCACCGTCGACACGGACATTGCTGGAACTGTCATCCTTGATCACTTCATCGATGTAGTCAAACGCCTCTTCAAGCTCTTCAGCTGCCAAATCTTGTAGAATGATTAGAACCGTCGAGAGCCCTATCATGCCAAATCCTTGGCCTCCATCTGCGTTGGTGGGATGAAGAAGTTTACGAATGACTTCACCAACCTTGGCACGTCCCATCCGATCCAAATGGGTTAACGGTTCATCAAGTACGCAGAGTGAAGGTCGGAATTTCCCCCGCCTTGCGGCCAATTCGGCAAACCCAAACGTCAAGGCGAGAGAGCATCGGCGCCATTGCCCCCCCGACAACGTCGCGAGAGGCCGTTCTCGAAACAATCCATCGGATCCCATCACAGAAGCAGTCCTTAAGACGCGATCACCAGCATCCAGGGATAATGATAATCTTTGGGCTCCGTCACTCAAATCATCTAGATAGGTCTGGGAACAAATTTGCAAAAGGTCGACGACATTCTGCAGGACAAACGTTTGCACTCCTCGCTGGCCAAACAAATCAGCGAGCTCGGCCATGGTCTTGGCAGTCTTTCTTTGGCTGACTTCTTGCGCTTGCATTTCTTCTAGTTGAGATTTGACTTCCTCCATCTCTTCTTCTACGCTGCGCCACGACACGGTAGCGTACTCCAACGAAACCCTTTCCATTTTTAAACTTTCCATTTCAGTATCATTCCTTGTCGCGGAGTGCGACATCCTCGCCGCTTCTGCCATTCGCTCTGAAAGTTTGTTGCGTTCTCGAGTTTGGTCCTCGATGGTCGTTCTAATCTCATTAATCTTGGTCTGCCATCTCGATTCCAGCCGTGCATGTTCCCTCTCCAGCGACATTACTTCATCATCGCGACGCTGTAAATCCAAACGAGATTGTTCTAGTCTAGTCGAAATTGCATCAACTGTTTGCTTGGCTGTGTCGCGTTTGTTGATGTTGTCATCAATCTCTTCTCTCATTCGCAAAGCAAACTCTTCGTGGGTGCGACTATGTTCATCATCACCAGCAATTGGCTGCCGGCAAGTCGGACATACCTCGGGTGCAACAATATTTGTCGTCTCTCCAGCAAGGCTGATGGACCATTTTTGTTCCAATTCCACAATTCTATCCATCGCTGTCTTTAATGCAAGTTGCGCTGCATATTCCTCGCGCTCCTCTTGTTGCACTAGCGTCCTTGCGGCATCACGTGAATCCCTCGCAGCTTGGATTGTTTGGAGGAAGGGTGAGAGATTACTTTCTCGGTCCAACTCAAGTTGACGGTATTTCTCGTCCAAGTCACCAAGTTCCGTCGAGAGTTTGCTCATTGTTGCTTCGAGTTCTGCAAAGTCGACATCGTCTTGAATTGGAGAATCCAGTCGTTGTTTGATTTTCGATTCGAGGAGAGCTAAATTGTTCTGCTTTGCGGCTACATGGGCCTCGGCTTGCTTCCGTTTGATATCCAAACGCTCCAAATCCTTTGATCGCATCGTAATCATCCCCTCATACTCTGCAGATCGTTTGGTAGACTCTCGAGCCTTGGATCGGGAAAGAGACGCAGCCGTTTGCCATATTTCCAGTGGTACCAGTAAGGACAACTCCTCTTTTAATTTGGCATCGGTTGCCTCCAAAAGTTCATTAATGGCGTGTTGGCCATGAAACATGGTTCGGAACAATATCGAATCAGACACACCCAGGTGCTCCTCGATAAGTGCTTGGGTTTCCTTGACCGACTGTGTGGTAAGGTCCTCTCCAGCCAATTGAAATACAAGGCTACTTTTGGAGGAAGCCTTGGTGCGTGAAATGGAAAAGGGGATTCCGTTTAACAAACCGTCCAGTGCCACTCGAGCAACCTGCATGGTGATGAATTTGGAAAAGACGTTTGTGTGAGGTACAAACTCGCGTAATAACGACGAAAAATTGCCAAGTGAGACGTTAGAACTTGCCTTGGATTGGTCGTTGACCACATCAGAAACTTTGCCATCTTGAGCCCGCCGTGGGTCCATTGATCCCGTCAGAGCCCACAATGCAGCCATGGCTAGTGACGTCTTGCCACTCCCATTGCTTTTCACACATCCAAAATTAGCGGTTACAATCATACAATGGAATTGCATCTGTAAACACAATGCTTACCTATCAGAACCAACATCGTTGTTCGTTCCCTTGAGCAAGACTAGGCCTCGTTTCGATAATGGATAAGTGACTTTTTCGCGAAATGGCCCAAATCCTTCTAGGGATACCTTGTTTAATATCAAATCAGTACAAGGTTTGGACTCCGGCAAGTTTGCTTGCTCGGAACTCTCCACCTCCCGCAATATTTCGAGTCCAGTTTCCAATAGTTGTGTAGCCGAGTCGCTAGTGATGGCTTTTCGCTGTTCTTCTCCGGTAATGTAGGCTCGCCATGTGGATTCTGGAGACATTTCATTGGGGGCATCACCAACGAACCTTCCCGGAGAAGGCTCCACCAAGGATTTAACTTCACGGATTTCCACCATGACTCCTCCAGCTCGTAGCTTTTTGATGTGATCAGTGACATCAGACGATTGCCTATCCATTGCTTCCAGAGAGATCGATGCGACAATACGGTCACCAGGTCGAACGTTACCTTGTCCATTCGCTCCACGCAATAGCAATGTCAACTTGGACAAATCATCCCACGAGGACACCTTAAAATGGCGCCTTCCAACATCCATAGGAATAGATTCGATGCATTTCCAATCTTTATCCAATACTGCCAATGATTTTATTTGTTGGGCTTCCGATAATGACGTCTCGTAGGGTGAGCCCAAATATTCGACACGAACCAATCCATTCGAACTCTGTACCGTATGGGGTTTATGAAAGTGTCCCGAATAAATAAGTTTATTGGAAGGAAAGGAAGCTGCTGGGATACCATCCATAGAAACAACCAAATCATTCATTAAAGCTCCAGTGACATCGGCATGGACAAACAGAGCCGACGCTTCTTGGGCCAAGGGGGACTGTAATATCGATTCCATGGTTGCCACGTTGCGAATATGTGGGACGAATAATGCACCTCGGAATTTGGTGGGATAGGAAAAGATTAATGGTCCCGAAACATTACCGACTCGATAGGCATTTTCAAATGGAGTGAGACCATGATTGTGCCCTTCCAGCGTCACTTGATCGTGATTGCCTGGAATCATCACCATGGGAACAGTCCAGGTGCGAAAATGTTCCAGCACAGCATTCAAGCAATCCACGCGAAGAGTGCCACGATGATGCCAAAAATCGCCCAGAAATAAAACTCCAGCCTTGCGTTGTACCGCTAGAGTGTGGACTTGGGCCAGAACTTCCAGGCAAGTGTCGAGGGTCGACGGAGCGCAATGCAAATCCGTAAAGACGATCCATTTCTCATAGTTGGCATGATGAGCAACCATTTCCAACAACTCTTGATCTCGTCGATTGGTGACATGGGACCGGTCGAGCAGTGCTGCGTCAAGTTCATGGATGGTGGGAGGTGGTGGTGGAAAGTCGGGCTTTTTACCAGCATCAGGGTGAATAGTGGGACGAATGGGGTTGAGAGCAGAAAACATAAGAGCTCCGGTCGGGGAGCTGTTCGATTGGAAATTTTGTAGCCTCTCTGCATCAAGATCATGGATGGTGGGAGGCGGCGGCTGAAAGTCGGGTTTAATACCAGCGTCAGGAATCATGGAGTTGGGAGCAGAGAAAGCATCCGATTGGACATGTTGTAGCAGCACTGAATCATTATCATCCTCCAGTTTACGCAACTGGGAAGTCCGACACTTGAACACGGAGGATTTGGTGGGCTCATCGGCATTGCTCACCCGAACTGTAAACCATCCACTTCCCCGTAATTCTTCAATAACCCCCTTGACTCGCAAATTATTCATCTTTATAGCCACATAATCACCAACGCTCCACTGGACTGGCAGGGCTGACAATGGCTTTGGTAATTTACCGGGAGCCTTGGTAGAATAGAAAGTCGGATAACTGGATGGAATCTGGGATTCTAGCCGACCAACTCTCCGTTGTACAAGGATCTGATGGCTGATCCAACCACTGCGAACGCGACCCATTGAAAGAATCATAGTAACAAGCGTTAAAATGAAGTGCACGTAGTGCTTTTGAGTTGGAGGTGACCGATGGTGGTTCCAGTTTCGCATCGGAAAGGGGTACAAACTACCGGTAGCTGCACTTGTCCACGGATCCGTTGAAACTCTGAAACATTCACAAACCGTGTTAACAACCAATGCTACACATCAAAACAGGCATCAACGGAAACCTCAAAAGTCTGGATGCACTTTGCCAAAGTGGACGAGATTGGACTACACCAAAGGATTTGTGACATGAAGTTTTGGAGTTTTGGGGGAGAAAGGAAAGGACGCGTGAATGACCTTCACTCACGATTGAATGCAACGGAGATATATGTACTAAAAAATATAATATAAGAATACAAAAACGACATGCCGTAGCAATCATGGAATCAACAATTACCTGGTAACAGTAAGTTTATGATCTCTCACACATTCATGCACCCCTAACAGCGCCAGGAATAATTTTGCTAGGAGCAGTAGGAGTTCGGGTCGAGGGAGTAACAGATTGGACATGTTGCAGCGGCACTGAAGCATTATCATCCTCCAGTTTACGCAACTGGGAAGTCCGACACTTGACCACGGAGGATTTGGTGGGGTCATCGGCATTATTCAACCGAACGGCAATCCATCCACTTCCCCGTAATTCTTCAATAACACCATTTACTCGTCGCAAATTGTTCATTTTTACAGACACAGAATCACCAACATTCCACTTGACTGGCGGGGGTGACACTGCCTTTGGTGGTTTATCGGGAGCCTTGGTAGAATAGAAATTCGGATAACTGGATGGAACCGGGGATTCTAGCCTTCCAACTCTCTGTTGTACAAGGATCTTGTGTCTGATCCAACCACTACAAACGCGACCCATGGAAAGCATCATGGTAACAATCGTTAAAATGAAATGGACGTAGTGCTTTGTTTGAGTTGAAGGTGACAAGGTGCACTTGTCCACGAATCCGTTGAAACTCTCCCGAAACATTCACAAACCGTGTCAACGACCGAGGCTACACATTGGCATCAACGGAATACTTGTTTGGAGTTTTGGGGAGAAAGCGAGGACACGTGAATGACGTTCGATCACGATGGAACACAGCTCCACAGCAAAGGATCGGGCTTGTCGCTGTGCCAAAAAAGGATCAAACCAAGAGAGACAGGAGCGATGGCATGCATTAGTAGTATTCGATAATGGAATGAAGTTTATGATTTCTCATGTACCTCTAAGAAGAATACACTACAACCTTCACTTGGATTGCGACTTCAGATCTCGGCCAAACGGTCTAACAGGACAAACATGGTTTTGGCTGCAAAGGAAGGTCACCTAAGATAATATAGCCGCAAGATATGGTTGATTGCCATTGTTATTTCCAGAGTATAAATCTTTGGAACGATTTTAGTAGATTCCGCAAAGGTCATCCCTTCGTATCACATCCTTATTAGGCGTAAAATATTTCCATCTATCGAAATGACAGTCATATCTAATGGTTGTATCTTGCTCCTTTGACTGGACAGTTTCGGAAACGTAACGTTCGTCGCACGACTTCCTTGTTGCGTGTCCGTAATAAAAAAAGGAAAATCGATTCCTGGTTGGAAAAAGGCAAACGCTCTCTCGTTCCCTCGGTAGCGATTGAAGCTCCTGATTGGTCAATGTACCTTTCCCGCCATCGAATATCTTCCCTGCTTCCGGCGTAACTCGCTATTTGATCCTCCGCGGAACGGCGACGAATGGGATTCATCCTCGCAAAATACGAAGGCATCAAGTTTCTTCCGAACAGCGATCCCGTTGCGAAGGGATCTCCTTTATTATAGCCCTCAAGAAGGTATTCTTGTACCAGATGTCACGTACAATTCTATTTACGTCGTTTTATGTAAACTGTGTACTGATTCCGATTTAGGAACTCTAACTGTCAGCGAGCTCTCCGTGCACGAACCGTTGCGGTTCTCTGTAGGGCCTATGGAAAATCCGGTACCAATGGAATGGATTTACGAAACAGGGCGATAGTTCGTACTGACGACTCAACTTTGACCTTGGTACGATATCTTTCAACCAATCATTGTCGAGCTTGACCATGTAGTCTTATGTGTGATAGCGGAATGACTTGAAGAAAATATTAGTCGTTCTTTCCAACCAGGAACGGCAGTGTCAGCTCTAGTAGAACAATACGTTCATTTTGTCGTGAACAAGACACTCATAAAACGGCAAAACAACGATTGCCATTCTACCAGGCTTCACTCACCGGCAGCTGAGAAAACGCTCGAAACCCCGCTTTTTTTTGTATCGTTGCCATCGCGTCACAGCCATAAATTTTCTGTATTTTTATACCTGCTGCTACAGCCAAAAATTTCCCCAATCGACCATGACAATCAAAGTTGAACGAGAGGCACTGATCACCGTACTAACACGGAGACCAACATGGCCTTCATCTCTATGCGAAGCCACGTCGATATCTTCCGACGATGACGAGTTTGTTGTCGTCAATCTTCCAAACAAGTCTTCCTATCTGGATACGGAACGCCTACGTTGTTCCCCGTACTCGGACGAGGATTCGGTCTGTACATTATCCACTTCTTCGGACTCCCTTTCTTCCGACTCTTCTCTGGAGAGACGAGTCTCTTTTGCATCATCGTTAGTAACCGATGTGTGGACGAGACCTTTTACTCCAAGGGAAGAGATTCCAAGCCTTTTTTACTCAACGGAGGACACCAATAGGTAAGCGTCGCCAATCCCTGGTACTTATCCTACGTGAATCCGCGGTT
The DNA here is from genome assembly GCA_019593585.1 of Nitzschia palea. Lineage (NCBI taxonomy): Eukaryota > Bacillariophyta > Bacillariophyceae > Bacillariales > Bacillariaceae > Nitzschia > Nitzschia palea. The sequence goes on along the minus strand of SWEM01000292.1, from coordinate 23,528 downwards.
CCAGACTAAAGGTGTCTTTTCTTTTACTTCACTTCAGATTCCGCCAAGAGTATCGCCTGGAAAGAAAAGTTCTAAGCGAGCTATCAGTAGACCCAGACACTTTCTCAATCAACAACGATGATCTTTCAGATCTTATCGTAACGGCACCGAGCGGGCACTCTCCGGCGGCCCGCCACAGCATCTCTCGCGTAGTTGTTCTACATAATAACAAGCTTGAGACGTTCTGTACCCCGAACAAAGTGGTTCAACAAAAAGAATCACCAGACGGGGACTTCTTTGACAACGACAGCTTCTGGAGTGGATCTCTGACATGGTACTAGCACTGCGGGCCTTGACCCTCTGGGCTGTATTTTCGGTGATTCATCTGGAATGTATGTTCCTTGTGGATTCTACTTCAGAAGCACATGTCGTAAGAAGAGAAGTCAAACAGAAAGTCCAAGAAGTTTTGTTTAAGGAAAGGAATGGGTTGGGAGTGATTATTTTTGGAACTACGCGAGCTGTATTGTTACAACATCGCAGGCACGCAACTGTTTGGCTAGAGGGGGGACAATGTTTTCTGTACACGGGAATTCATAATGCTACATTCGCAGGGTGATTGCTTCATTCTGTTTACATTCTTGACGGATCACTGATACTTCAGCATCAGAAGCGGTGAGAAGTCTTTGTACTTTTGTACCATAATTAGACTGGGATTATATCTTGAACTTCAGTTTTTAAGTTGTTTTGAGTGGGTGTAGGAATGAATTTGTTTTGTGTATGCTCAACAGACTCGTAAAGTGCAATGAGATAGCTCTGGCTTTCAACGATTAAGTTTTACATGTTCTTTGTCTCGTTCCGGGTCTGGCGGTCCTGAGTCCGGACTACTTAGTTTGGTCTACCGAGATGGCCTTGTTTCTTCTATTTGTGTTACAGTTAGTAGCAGTGATTGCCTGTGAGACAGTCTTCTAGACATCTGTCAAACGAATATTGTGCGGAACGACTCTACTAACTGCAGTACAGGTAGTATAAAAGTGGATGGTGAAAAAGCCTACAAAAACATGTTATCACCACCAAACGAGTTGGGAGGAGGCAAATGGTCTGGATTTGGTTCACCGGAACGGCTGGGTCGATTGGATTTGCGACCAGTCGTAGTAGTACCAGGAGGTGGGAAATCAATGGCATCCGGATATATAGGATCAAACCTAGGTTGCATACTTCCCGGTCCTCCCATGGGTATTCCAAAAGGGTCGCCACCGCCACCACCTTGGAACAGGGGATGATTGGGTCCCATTAAATTTCCACCCATGCGTCCATCACCCATGGGGACACGGGGATCGAGTAAGCCCGAAGGCAGCAAATCGCCCGCAAAGTCCCCATGGGGTACCCGAGGGCGATGGAGACCAGGAAAGGCTTGATCCAGAGTTGTGGGAACTTGATATTTCAAATTTGGTTGGTGATTCATACCCACCGGTGGTACTACTAGCAATGGACTTGAGGCTGGTGGAACAAAGTCAGATTTTTGGATGAAAGGGCGTGCAGTGGTGGTAGTATCGCTGGTCCCGGTAGTCGGGATGGACGCTTGGGTTGGTTCCTCCATCATGATGCTCTCGTGGATTGTTCCAAGGTCAAAGGTACGACAAAAATTGGACAATAGCAGAGCAAGAGATTTGTAATGAAGTGCTGGCGATACCGAGGAGGTTGTCTTTAATGCCACATTCCAAGAATCTAAATTGATGTGATCACCCAATAAGAACGTTAGAGTCTGGCTGGATGGTTCGAACTTGGTGTTGGCTGGTTGCCAACGAACCGTGACAGTCTGATCTCCTGCACCAGCAAGATCAACAGTCAATATCATGGCTCCGGTTCCGGCTTTGCGATAACGAAGAGCCAGGCGCTGTGGATTCACATCCCAAGCCGCAGGAAGGAATTGGGTCTTGGGCAGTTCCCGCACCGGAGGAGCAAATCCTCCCTTGAGTGTCGATGGATCTTCGGGAACACCGGTACAACTAAAGCCCAACCAATCGGACCGCAACGAGGCATGAAAGGCCACGGCAATGGCAGCCAGTGGTACTTGTAGTTTGGTATTCTGCTCTGCAATCGCGTCAATGGTTACTTTGGCCAGAGTCTTTCCCAAGAAACTACCGGTAATGCTACTGCTGGTGCTAGGATCATCATCATCATCCCAAGCATCTTCTTCCTCCTTTTCCTTCTCTTGGACGTCTTGCCATTCCATTTCATCCATGTCAGTATTATTGTCTGGCTGTAGTATTCCGGTAGTGGGGGGTGTTGTCGTCGTCGATGTTGTTGTTGGGGAGGAGGACAAGGGGCGTCGTTCGACCACTACCACACTATCATCCAAGGCAGACGAGTTGGATGAGGCCGACACACCCATTGGTTCTTCTCCCACTCCTATCGCCTCTGATTTGGTTTGGGCAAATTTTTGTTGCAATTTACGATCACGTTCCATTCGTTGCTGTTCCTTTTCAATCGCCGCAATTGCCGCACGAATCGCTGGATGGTCCGAGGATACCAGGGGACAATTCAAAAGATAGTTCTTGACCTTGTCAAAGTCGTCGTCGCCGTTCGCAGCAGCAGCAGCAGCAGCCGAAGTGTCGGTCGTCTTGACCTTTTTATTCGTACTAGACAACATGATTTTTTTCGCGTCTCTTCCTTTGGTTTCGTTGCGAATGATTAATGATGAATCGTAAAGATTTTCAAGGAAAAAGAAGGATCCCTTGTTCCTGCGAGCACATGCCGGTAGCAATCGTACACGAAATAGGTGGGTGAATTTGTGAATTTCCAGGTTACCAGGTACTTTTGTATCAGGTAGAGCAGACGCCATTAGGGCTGAGACGTGTTTTCGACCGAATGGATCTACCGGGTACCTACCGGGTATGGACCCATTCACCAGTAGTGGTATCTGTGGTATCTATAGAGGTCCTCATTTCATCACCCACGTCAATTGTGTGGTATATAATCAACAATATAAAAATACAAAATGATCCAGTGGTGGGTGGTAGTTGGGTTTGTTCTCCTAGTCTTGCAAGATTTGCTATGTCCTATTGATGGTTCTCAAGCAGCTGGTCAAGAGACTCTCATTGGGATTGTTGGCCAAGATTTCATCTTGTTGGGTGCCGATTCCAGTGTGAGTCAAGGAATTGCCCTGACGGCATCCAACCTAGACAAGATTGCTCCTCTGGTAGAACCCTTTCCTACTGGTGCTAGTTATGATGATGATCATCATCATCATCACCACCACCACCAATCACAACAACAATGCATTGTGGCAGCCGCGGCAGGGGATGCTGCAACCTCGGATCGATTGATTGGAATGCTACAAGCGTATGCTACCATTCAAGAATATGAAGCGGGGGTGGGATGTGATGTAGATTTTGTACTTGCTGACGACAATGACGATAACGGAAAGAGTTCATCGCCATTCTTGAACAAAGTGGAACGTGGATTAACCGTCAAGGCCATGGCCTACTTGGCACGATCACAACTTGCCGCCATACGACCAGGAGGCAATGTCTGCTTACTAATTGCTGGTATGAGTGAATCCGATGATGGTCATCCAGTCCATCAACGTCCATCCTTTATATCTCACCAAGTCCAATCACAATTACAACAAGCAGCATTGGATAGGACTGACCCTCCGCAACAAGAAGAGCAACTACAAGGAGAACAACCATCAACTACGACTATAGATGCAGCACCATTAGCAGAGAATCCCAACGACAACGAAAGCGTCACCACCACTCGAATAAAATGTGTGCCCTCTCTCACACCGCACTTGTATTGGTTGGATGAACTTGGTTCCTTGCAAAAAATACACTATGGTGCCCATGGGTTAGGATCCAATTTTTGTCTCAGTATATTGGATCAAGGATATCATCCCGAATTATCACTCGATCAAGCCACCCAATTAATGCGGGATTGTTTCCAACAATTGAGGACGCGATTTTTAGTCAATTCACCCCAACCACCTTGTATCAAATGTGTGGATGCTACCGGTATTCGATTGATACGATAGAGATGATGAATCTATTTACAATTGTCAGGAACAACATTGGGCAGCGACAATCCACTAAATTTGAACAACCATCCTCAACACCAAAAATCACCAACTCTCCAATTCTTCAGCACCTGCACACCCAGACAGTTTCGTAGTCGGCTTTGCGAACAATCTACCATATATGGGGGTCAGCTTGAAATGGGTGATTTACTTCCATCACCTAGCCCGAATGACACATTTTTGGAAATCGACGACCGATCTTGGATTGCAAATGAGAGAGAGAGAGAGAGAGGTCATGTAGGAAAAAGTAAAACGGAATATATCTACAACTTTGTGATTGGTGTATTTTCTTTTCTAGACTATAGCAAAGGCACCGAGTTCCACCCCGCGTTTGGCAAGGCTCAGCAAGGTTAGGTCGCAGGCCAACGGATTTTCACCCCCCATGAGATTTCGTAATTCCATGACGGTACAACTCCTGGAGGGATCGGCCTTGAGTTGAGTGACAATGGACATGATTGACTCTCCAATTTCGTCTCGTACATGCAATCCACGTTTTTCGACATGTTTCTTGGCCACCTGTGATCGTTCCTCGGGCGACAATGCTCGGACCTTGCTTCCAAAGGTCAAGGATTTGGCAGCCAATGGACCTGTCTTTATCGATTGATCATGATGATGATTGTCACCTTCTTGGAGTGCTTGCTGCTCGGTTGTGGATGATGGAAACCTTGCTTCATGGATCAGTTTCATCCTCAACGGAAAGGCACGATGATTGTGTTGTTCTAATCGTTGTCTCATGTTGCGCAAAAGGTTCTCGGCAGTCACTTCTTCTTGAATCATTTGGATGGCTGCATCGATTTGATCTTGCAATTGCTGCTCGTGGTTGATTTCCGTCACCAGGGGCAAAATGGATTTGCGATACTCGACATTTCGAGTCAATATCGACTGGGTGGCCATGGACATCATTCCTGCCAAAGTCCAATCATGGGTGGCCAGCGCAATGGTAACATGAAAACTCATCGAACTACTACAATTGGCTTGATGGACAAAGCCTCGAGGCATGTATAAAACATCACCGGGTCGTAACGTTGTTGAAATAGCTACCGGTCCCTCGAGAATGTTATGGGGAACCGGAAGACCCTCTTTGCCAACTTGTTCATGGGGATAGGGGTAGGGTATAGGAACCTTTTCATAGACCTGCCAATGTTTGCATCCCACTAATTGGATCACCAATACATCTCGATCATCTGCGTGAGCAGGTACTGCTTGCGAGTTTGGTGGAGTCAAGTAACAATTCGCATAGGCATGGGGAAAGGTTTTTTGTAAATCTTGACAAAGGGCAGCAATCCAGGGCGATAGCAAGTCACCATGATTCAAAACCACCGAACAACCATTTAAATAGGGAGCAAACAAACTGGTACCATACAAATCTTCAATTTCCTCCCGATGTTGTAATTCTCGGTCTCGAAAAATCAAGGGAAATTCGTGAACGGGTGGACCGTCGTCGTTGCCAAACCGATGAGAGTTATGTTCCTCCTCGTATCGCTGAAATAACGTTCGGAGAATATGCCATCGTTGCTTGACAACTTCATTCAAAGGATCTTGTTGCATTCGTTCATCATTCCAAATACCATCACCTTCGTCATCAACCCCCGAATCGACTGTTATTTCTGGAGAATAGCGATATACTTGTGCTTGGATTTGCCAAACTCTTCGAAAGAAATCTAGAGTCGAGGCATCCTTGAGAATTCCACGTAACAAGGCGGACTCTTCCACACTGCTTTTACTGGTAGATTGCGTTTCGTTGTTCATGGTTCAGCGATGGTGGCATATACTATGAACACATGTGATTGGAATGGTATTGTTTCCAAACTACTTGTACTTTCCCTGCAGAATTGAAGACTGATGATTGATGATGAGTGATGGCTGCAGTCTGCACTACTCACCTTGTCCGGGTGACGTATTTCTGTCGCTCGACGGACCGACAGTCGGCAACGACCAGTACTCACTTTACAGTCAGTATGGAAGTCTATCAACAACTAGCTAGAACGAGCAACTGTAGTAAAATACCGTAATCCATCATGACATCATGATCAATAACTTATTTTTCAACGAGGGAAAGAGTTCTAACTGTAATAACACTGTCCCCATAAAGCTACCCATAGGCAAAAAAAGTCGAAAATTAACCTTCGTTTTTCATCGAGTTTTGAGTTTCAAGTCAGTGAAAGTCACGGCGCACACTGGTAGCTATATGAGTTTATTTCCATTTGAATCTTCTGATGGAGGTTTTGGTCAATAGTAGTACCGGTAGTAGCCTTTATAATTGCTGCTTTTCTGGATAGAGAATACCGCTAGATTTTGTATATACCGGTATTGTGTGAATCACGTCTGCGTTCAAATTTCGCGGACCAGCGAAATTTATCACAAAGTCCCTCGAATCAATAAGTGTCACACGAAATTTGGGCATATATCGATAAAGCAAAGCTTCGGCTTTTGCGCTCTATCGCCAACGCCACTCGCAGAACTTTCCTCTCACGCGTCTGGCGATAATTCCATCTCCGTCACAACACAATAAATTGACTCCAAGAGAGCACGGTGTCGCCGGTCGGTGTCATTCAAGTGTGACAACTACAACAACAACCACGATAGATTTACATTCATCCCCAATACCCTACGAAACAGGCAGTGAATGAAGGCTTTGTAGTCAAAGATTGGGTTGTGACAGATGGGAAACACAAATTCGATAGGAAACCAACCACTGGCCATGATGGCCGTCGCCCGCAAATTAAAGTTGCAGAGATTTCAAATCATCATGATGAGAGAGTGTCTCAAATCGTTCTCTGACAACTATGGATTTGTGGATCGAGCCTCATTCGATGAATCATTGACTCGATCAAAAATTGTAGAGGAGGAAGCTTTGGAGATCTTTGACTTGCTGTTTACCATGTGGGATCATCACCACGTCAATGTTATTCCGGCCAAAAAGTTTGCCATTGGAATTTCTCCCTTGGCATGTTCGAGCGACGATCTATCATCAATTCTACGCTTTGCATTACATATGCACGATGAAAATAATGTTGGGAAAGTGTCCGAAAAGGATCTTCATGATGTGCTGATCAGTAAGTTATCGTGAGAGCTTGGCTTGTCGCTAAAATCAGCCGTTTATTATTAATCGCTCACCGCAAAATCTTTCAGGTATAGACAACACAGCTTCCTATTTCGGAGATGTCCATTTGGAACCAGGGGATATTGATAGTGTGGTGGAGGCTGTTTTTGATGGAGTCCAAGGCCTTGTTCCGCGTGAACGTAAGTAACCCTTGTCGTTGAATTGTTCCCTGTCCATCATTCATGGAAATGAGCAACTCGACTCTCACACCAACACCCGATCCCACCTATTCTTGACCATGACACAGTTTGCGTTCGGAAATTACAAAACAATGCCTACATCAAACGATTTGTATCAGGAAAGACTCGAACCAGGGTTCAATTCAAGTTGGACACAATAGCAACAGCCCCGGGGGAGGCCATGCCACCACTTGGCCTAGAAGTTGTCCCACCACCACATGATCTACCGGAAGACGTTGTGCCACCACTGGGTCTCGAAGTGGTGGAGGAAGATGCCCCACAACTGTCAATAATTGTCCATGTCCCAACAAGCCCAATAGTGGAAGAAAAAGAAAGTTTGCTAACATTTGATGATGAGAATTCTGAAAACCGGCCCATGTATTCTCCCATCAAAGCCCTTCGGTCTAGCTCGGGCCTTGAATCCTGGGCATCCTTCCTCACGGAGGATACTGCTAGTACAGCAAAGGACCCACCGTCCACTGTCTTTGTACTACAAGAACAAGAAAACAAACTGAACTCGCCTTTTGCGAGAGGAACGATGGATCCTCCCGCTTTTCTTCGATGACCTTGGTGATGGCTTGAGACACTGTGTTTCCAAAAATGTAAATTGGTGTTGTAACAATAAACTGTACATTATTAAAAGAGGATATTTTCTACTCAAAGTGTCTGTATAGCCGCCTCGAGACATCTTCGAAGTCATTGCCGCCATAATCAATTTCTGCCCATCCAGTGGGTCCAATTCCCACAATCGTGCCAGGAAACCATGTCCCTTCTCCTTCGTAATTGGCCAGCACACGAGATCCCGCTTTTGGAGGCACAAACTTTTGTACAGAGCCCCGCGGGACCGTTGCTGCCAGCCCTGGCGCGTTTATGTCGTGAAAATACAAATCATCATCGTAAAAGGCAATATCGAGCGAGTCTCCACCTTTGTGTATTCGGACCACTGTAGCCTGTAGAAATATAGTACCATCAACCTCCGTGGATGTGTATTTATATACAACTTCTTCGCCAACTACGAATTCATGGTCCACTAAAGGTTTTGCCGTCCAACGTGACATCCAATTTCTAGAGTTCTGGATCGATTGTTTCTTGGATTCAATGGCTTCGACCTTGAACAAATGCAGTGCTTTGGATGTCGTCGCTTGTTCCGTTTTTTGTGAATTCTTGGATGGGTTGTGCATTTGACGAAAGAGCTTGACGTCTAGGTCCCAGAGAAATCCTATAGACACTCTGGCCATGGCAGTTTCTCTGGAATAACCAAATCGTGCGTCGCCAAGAACAAAATTGTACTCCTTTCGAAGCTCAAACAATGGACCGTCGATGCCGACAAAGAGAGCTGTCTGTACCATGGTATCCCGTTCTTCGTCGAGCATCTCCAGCCACTCGCCTGTTCGATAATCTTGTTGCAAGAAACGACCACCCGTCGACAAAATTGGCTCCATTACAGCATCCATCACGGCTTGTTGAAAAATCGGCGCTAACCCTTTGTAATAGGAACGATACGAGTCTCCCAACTTTGCAACACCCTGCATAAAAATTTTATTCCCCGGATGAAACTCGAACCAGCGATTATATGCCCCGATGGTTCTAGCATCCAGGCGACCTGCAAACAAGACATCCCGTCGATGGGGAAATGTTGATGGACCTGAGGAAACTGCAGGATCTACAAGAAGGGTCTTGTCGAGTGGCGGAAAAGGACGCATTAATGTTCGCCCCTTGTACACATCTTGCATCCATGGTGTATTTCGAACATAGTGGAGAAGTTCAGCTGCCAAGAGAATCACGATTACATACACAATGAGTGCCCCTTTTGTACCACTCCATAATGTTTGAATGCCGGCACGTTTTTGATAGGATTGCACCACCGAGACTAGCAGAACCAAGCCAAAATATACTCCCGCCGCCAACTTGTTGACTTTGAGTAAAAAGTTCCAATAATTCTGCAGCGTCTCGCGAATGTAGACTTGCCATGCATCTTTGCGTTCGAAATCGATGGTTCCATCCAGCCACGAAGGCGATCCAATTCGATCTAGGACTTCTAGAAATCTTTCCAAATCATCGGGCTCGCATCCCAATTGATTATTTCCAATTCTCAATGCTGCCGATGTGATCAAATCATAACCCCAACCATGGCTCGCTGGTCTCCAAATGTGAAGGCAAGTGAAAATGTTCCAGGGCCAAGACATGTACTTCAGGGTGTCACTCAAGTCTTTCCAAGTGTGGCCCCTGACATCGCATGAAAGGGATTAGGACCAGATTTCACGAAACAAAACACTCACAAACAGCAAAACCAACGTCTATTTGCGTACCACATGTTCCACTTCATATGGAAATATGTCCCTCTCGATAATTGTCGAGTATCATTGGGTCGTCCCAAGAAACTGACAATGAATACTACCCGTTCTGGTGCATGATCGTCCGTATGGGCAGCACCTCGATGCCAGACTTGTTGATTCAACAATGCCGCACTTCCAGCTGGCCAGAAACCTTGCCCCGACACTTGATGCATTCCAATTTTGACCTCTTCGCATAATTCAATGAGATCTTCGGCGGCACAGTAATGAGTTCCGGCACACAAATCGGTTGCGCCCATGGCAGCCGTGGTGTCTTGTAAAGGTATAAACAATGAATAGGAATGAGAATAAGTACGACCAAACATGACTCCATTCCCGTCCGGTTTGACATCGGGGTGCCAAGTTTGATGTTCACATCCATAATATGCTGTAATGGCAGTAATTTCTGTCAATGCTGGATTATCTCCGAGTAGTCCTTCTAGCAAAAGTTTGAGCTCGGCATTATCATGGATTTCCTTGAGAGCCTTGACAACTGCTGGATCTTCGGTAGCATCGATACCATAACTGATTCGATTGTACTTTTGTGATACGGGGAATTCCGCAGAAGTGCCCTTGACGGCGTCATTCTTGGCAACGACAAATTTTCTCAATTCTTGGACCGTGGTGGGGGTTAACAAATCTGGAAAAAGTACGGCTCCATGGGTCATCATTTGATCTACGCCTTGATTCAGAGAGTCTGGTCGAATAAAGAGGTCTTGTGCGTCCTTGACGGTAGCTGTCACATCGGCAACGTTACATGACCGGTCGTAGTAGGTAAATTCTTCGAGCAAGTCGTCATTTGTTCGACGGGCTCGTTCGACCACAGTGACAAAGTAATCATCATGAATCGATCGTAAGCAATAAATAGCGGCCAAGGCCAAGAAACAAATAAAGAGGATGGTGCGGGCACTGAATGACAACACTCCAACAATGAACCGTCCAAGAACGTCGATGCTGCTGCGACTGGAGGTGGTGGACCGTGGAGGACTGCTTGACGATGTTTGTGTCGTGTTGGTGTCGAACAATTTCGGCTCATGAGAAGGAGGAGAAGTGATCTCTCTCATCTTTGGAGGAGTAGAGTACTCTTCCTTTTTCTCCTCTCCCACCTCGCCTCTGAGGGTCGTCATGGTGTAGCAGCAAGACGAGGCGAGTTGTGCTGTCCAAAGGGCACTCTTGCTTGGAACTGCAATAAGATGAGGAATCGCTATTTCCCGTCGGAAAGTATGTGCACGAGGCACGAGTCGGCTTCTTGTGCGCGGGAACAAGTATTCTACCAATTCCTACTATGAGATTGGCTGTTCAAACGAGCCGGACGATCCTGCAGCACGCGTCCGTTTTGGGTCGAAATCCGAAGCCATGAAATGCGAACCTCCATGAAAGATTTGGTAATAAAACGAAGACGGCCGCTATACCTGTACGCTGTCATCTATTCACATTTTAGAACGTTCGTAGCGTAGTATATTGGTATATAGGTACCGGTATTGATTGTGAAGAAAAGAAACAATAAAGATTCATCGACAGTGATTGAAAGTGAGAGATGTCGTGCCTTGTTCATCGGTCTATTCTATTCTGTGTGCTTCGACGCCGGCTTCTATCTCTCCATCCACGTATTGGACCAAGTAGTTTCCCTCGGCAGTAACTTGAAGTATCGTTGCTGGGTACCATTCGTCCCCCGCCTCATCGAGCACAGAAACCTCGTCGCCTTGCTGGAATCCCATGTGACGTCGTATATTTGCTGTCTTGATTCCAGCGATTGCTCCATAGTTTGTACTTACATCCACCAAAACCGAATTATCGGTATTGGAGTGGATTCCAACAATAACCCCATCGTCCCACAAATTCACGTTTTCTAATTCGCGGATCTGTACCCGCTCACCCAACCGCAATGGGTGCCAGGGACGTAGACAACCGCGGTCAAGACTGTCATTCATTTCACCATCATCAAAAGTAACGTGGAATGTAGCGTCGCTAGCAATAATAGACGACACAGTACCTCGATAGTAGACTGTAGCCAATGGACAATATTTAGAATCGGAAAGCCTGTTCACCATCATCATTTACATCCGCACAAAAACTTACATTCAGATTCGCAATTATATAAGGCTTCCACGACATCACCTTCTCGTATCCATGCCAGTGGGAATGGCTCTTTGGGTTCACCTGATTTCGGAATCGTGTGACGACGTCTGATGCTGCTGCTGCTGCTGCTCCTTAGTCGAGTATATCTTACAGTTAATTTGTTCTTGCGAGCAGTCGTTGACACTGAGTTGGTGGACATGATTCGACGCTCTGACCATGGGTGCTGTGGCACCAAAAGGGAATCCCAATGCTCCAAAACTTGAGGAATAGATTTCCTTTGCAGAGCCGTATTTCGAAAGCGACCGTGCTTGCTATCTGTTTTGAGAGAGTTCAGTTGGCGTACCATGGCAGCCATTCGCTTGTCCGACGCTGCCAATAGATGTTGGTGACAAATGCCTAGCAGTTCGTCTGTGTCAAGTACCGGTAGCCATTCTCGCTCCTCTCCCTGTTTCAAGAATCGAGCGTCTTGACGGATGTAGTCCAACAAAAATTGGCAAAATTGCTTTTGCAGTTGCATCGGTAGGATCCGATAACCTTCCGTATACATATTCGTCAATTCGTTCCACTTTACATTACCCGGGTGTGCCAAGTCAATGACATTGCCATATGCAGCAAGATAGTCAGAAGAGTAATGCGGTACAATCAACACATCCGTCTCGGTCGGAAGCACCGCCATCGTCATGTATCTACCACTTTCGTCAACATAACCTGGTGGCTCGGGAAGTTGATACAATTTGCCTGCGGAAATATCCTTTGCCCAATTGGACTCATCAATCGTTTTCATCCCCCAGAGGGCCAGGCTAATCACAATCCCGTGCAACACCAAAAGACGCAATACTCCCCGTAACGTGTACGACGATTGGCCCACCCAGCACCGAGACCACACACTCCGCAACACATCTAGACCCAAATACATAATCAAACAAGTCGGTAAAGCCATTTTGTAAAGCGTCGTGAGCCCTTGTTCGGTGCGCTTGATCGTTCCAATGATGAATAGATACCAGAAGTTGTCTGTCACCAGCTCTTCGCCATCTTCATTTTCACCTTGCCATGACGAAGGCAGAAAGCTTAGTCCTCCTTTCGTTAAAAATCTTTCATAGGCATCCTGATTGTTGTAACTTCGATATAAGCAACAATGACAGCTTGAGCAAAGGCAATTTCATTACATTCTTGTTCAAAATTATAGAGTACGTACCCATTATCGTGATTGGCTATACGCATTGATGTCACAGAAACCCAATTCCATCCTCTGGCTCTCCAAAGTCCTACTGCCCGCATCGTTTTCAATGGCTCCCACATGCGCTCGTCGGCATGTACGAAATCTAAAAATGTATGTCCCCACTGGGACCACTCCAAAGAGTAACTTCCCCCTTGGCCAAGCATACGGGTCTCCAATTGCCGAAATGTTTGAGGTCGAGGTGCAAAGGTCGCAATTATAACGACTCGATCTAATCCGCCTTCTTTTGTGTGGCCCATACCCTTGTGAGTTGTTTGTTGGTTGACCAAGGCGCCCCAGCCTGTTGGCCAAATGTCGTCATCACCAGACATGGCCAAGTTGTGCGCAGGGCAATTTTCGTCGGCACCCGCACTACACAAGTGTGATCCCGGACATACGTGTGTCGCTCCCATATTGTAGGACGTATCTTGCAGCGGAATGAACAAAGAGTAGGAGGGAACAAAGGTATGAGCAAACTTGACACCACTTGCTTCGGGGACGACATCCTGATGATCGTATTGGTCTTTGGCACCGTAAGCAGATGTGATAGCTGTGAACTCAATAATGGCTGGATCTGGGCCCACAATTTCTTGCAAAGCATCTACCAGGACGCGACTGGATGCCAATTCCTTCCAATACTTCTTGAAAGCTGGATGCATGTTGATGTCAATGCCCCAGCTGTATCGGAACTCGTTTTGAATAACAAACCATCCTTCTTGTTTCTGATTTTGGTCAACGATAAACTCTCGCAATTCTTTAACCGTTTGCGGCGAAAGCAAATCTCGATATACTGAAACGCCATGTATCATTTGATGTTTGGCGCATTCCTCTCCAGTGAAATTATTTGGTATTAAGAGCTGCGAAACAGATGTGGCAGAAACTTCTTCTCCTGTGCAATGTCGACTATAGTAGCCATTTTCCAAAAAGTCACGGCCGGCTGCTTGGAATGTCATCAGCTTGATTTGAGGTGCAAGATATTTGTCATGAACCTTGTGAAGAGCAACCGCTGCGATAGTAGCAGCGAACAGCAGAGTCAAAGGAAATTCAATAATCAACAAACGGATAAAACTCCCAAGCAATTGAGGAAGTGAAGGAGTAGATGACTGGTCCTTTCTTTTCTCAGATGTTACAACAACTTTGGGGGGGCTCGGATTCCATAGCATCATCTGACATCAGAAGCTTGGATTTGTCATCGTAGTCCGACGACAAGGGTTCCCTGTCATCCTTCTTTTCTTCCACAAACTTGTCCATCATCATCTTTTTGAATTGGAGGTCCAAGGACCTCGAGATCTCAATGACGGCGGGACGGCTACAGTAGTGAACCTCCAGATTTTGGATTCCTTGCCAGAGATTCTATATGTTCACAGTCAAATGTTGAGGTGACAGTCGCTGGTCAACCATGCTCTTGACAGTTACCTTTCCTACTTGTACCAGTAGTACAAGTACTCGGCAATACATCACGAATCTTGGATTGGACAACGGCACGTGTATGAGTTAGAGTTCAGGGGAGAGTTCGCATTAGTCGTCTTATATATATCCTCATTCCTGAAGAACGGATACATGTGTTCGCGGAAAAATTACAAAATTTGGGAACGGGGAGTGGCTCCTCTCTTTTACAGTTAGTAGAAAAATGTCTTCCCAAAATATGCGAAAAAAATAGTGTGAACGAAAACGTTGTCGCCACTTTTTCATGGAACTAAAATACAAGCGAAAACGTCAAAAGGTAACGCGCATAACCGCAAAACGTAACGCGCATAAACTGGCTCGCATTCTATGGACTGTAGCTTCTAATAATATATTCATAGCTATATTTGCTGGTCTCGACTTATGCCACAGCACTTGGGACCGTCGAGACCGATTTCATGTGCTCACTGTGCAACATCATTTCGACCCAAACCGTATTCACATCCAACTGGACTTTGGAGGAAGCACGGATTAGTGGCAGCGTCGATGATGTTGGTTTCATTTTCTTAACTCCGTCAGGTGTGATTTGTGTACTAGGTGCATGATCAACGTCATCCGAATGATCATGAGGGGGATGATGAATATGCAAAACATCTCTAACCCGTCGCTCATGTTGCACTTTGGGGAGTGTCCGTTGTTGTCGTGGTGGTGGATTTTGTGCCATCACGAGCGGCTGCACTAGTAGCGGGGAAGGATATTCTCGAGCGGCAGAATGCTCCACCAAATACCGCGTAGCTGACAATCGGTTAGAGTGCTGGTGCTGGTGTTGGTGGGAGTTCATGTGGTCGCCTTGGAAGGTTGATTCTTCAACAGAAGAAGATGATGATGATGGATCAATTCCGTTCTTATGGACAAATGGTGGATTCTTGCCGATCCCGAGGTCATATCGTGGTCTTGCCGTGCTCATACCTTCCTCTTTTATGGGAAAATGAGTCGTTGCAGTACTTCTTCTCATGGCTTGGATCTCGTGCAAGTCAAGGGGTTGCAGAAAAGGTCGGTGAGACGATGATGTTGGGCTGCTCGTGTAGGCAAGTGCCCATGAGAACAGCATAGAACTCCATACAAGAGTGACAAGATGGATGGTCAATAATCGGTTTGGTGGCGACATTTTCTTATCGTTTGAAAGTAACGCACAAGAAAGAAATGAGTGAAGAGATTGAAAAATGTGCGTATTGTGATCTTGGGCTTGGGGTGAAATTTTGTGACCATTCCAGCTCACGCTTGAGAACGACATCGAATAAAATCGAATCAAAAGGGGTACTATGTCTAGTGTAGGCAACAAGTCCACCATGCACTCTTTGAATCCGACCCCTCAAACATGACTTTTCTTTCGCCAATGACGTGGGATCAAGAACGAAGTTCCTTGAACCCCGCGCAACCTTGACTATACGACGGGCGGACGGACGGACGGAACCTTGTTGCCGAATCTTTGGATGTGAGGAGATCCCAAGAAATGGCATCACACAGGTGTGAAGGAGCAAGTACTTCGAAGTAGAGCATTTCAAGAAAGAAAACCATTGTTCAGAGTTGTTCGTCATGGGATCACCATCCAGATCTGTCATTATTGTGGGTGCAGGAGCCGCTTCGATTCAACTCGCTCATACCCTTTGGAAAGAATCCAAGAATCAACCTCGTGACGACAAAGATTGTCACGCATTTCAAGTTACCATTATAGAGGCCAATGACTACGTAGGAGGCCGTGTTCGAAACTTTGATTTTGAAGGCCATTGCGTGGAAATGGGAGCTAATTGGGTGTCAGGGAAGGAAACAGCCTTTCAAAATCCCATTTGGGACCTGGCCAAACAAGTGGATTTACAAGGCCATGCCAGTGATCGAGAAAATCCAACCAAGATCCTGGTCATGGAGAATGGAAAAGATATCACCATGGACTATTTAAAAGTTGCCGAAAGGTTCGATCAAGTCTACGGCAAGGCATTGGATCAAGTCGTGGCGGGTGAAACCAATATATCTCCTTCCTCTGATAAAAGTGTTCGATCCTTATTGGAAGACTATGGGTGGACCCCCAAAGATCAATTGGACAATGTGGAACGAGCAGTTGAGCATAATGGACTCGAAGTATGGGTTGCCGAAAACTTGGAAGTACTCAGTAGTGCCTACAATATGAAAGCCGGTGCCAACGACGTGGACTTAGGCCAAGATGAAATGTTTGTCGAAGATTCTCGTGGATTCAATTCCATTTTTAAGGGATTAGTCAATGATATACAAAGTGATGGATTTGCAACTATTCTATTGGGACACGAGGTTCAGAGTATCCATTATTCACCAGGCAATGTCAAGGTTGTGGCCAAGGATCTGTCATCGGGACAAACAAAAGACTATCCTGGTGACGTTGTCGTGTCAACCGTCAGTCTGGGTGTCCTTCAAAACAATACCATTCACTTTGAGCCACCATTTCCCGAATGGAAGATTAAGGCACTCAATGAGTTGAAAATGTTCAACTTTGGAAAAGTATATGCCAAATTTCGACGACCACTTTGGCCTGACGACAAGGAGTACCTTGTGTTTGTCTCTGAAGGGGAAGAGGAACGTGGACATTACCCCTTTTGGATGAAATACAAGAATACCAACGACAATTTGCTCATGTGTTATCTTGGAGGAGCAGAGGCACGTCGGGTGGAATCGCTTAGTTTAGAAACGATTAAGGACGAAATTGAAGCGTTGTATCGCGAGGCATTTGGTCATGACAATAATGATGAGGATTTTCGACCATTATCAGTCGCAGTGACGGATTGGTCCAAGAACCCACGAACCTGTGGATCGTACTCGTACTATCCAAAGGGTGCATTCGGCAATATTTCACGTGATGATTTGAAACGAGGTTTGAATGGAAGCACTGGGGATGATCCCAGTCAGCATCCAACCACTCTTTACTTTGCAGGAGAAGCATTTGATGACAAGTTTAATGGCTGGGTTCAAGGGGGCTACTTGTCAGGAGAAAGAACAGCCCACATGGTCCTCAATGAATACTCCACATGACCTCTCCGTTATCTCTAAGCTTGGTGCACGATCAACCATTGTGCTGGTTTGCGCTACAGAATACCATACCACGCAGTATCACGACACCAATAACCCTAGCAGGTGGTCACATGGAAGGAAACATCGTGGGTACAACGCTCATTGCACCTTTTCGGGATGATGCTGATCGAATTGGAAAGCTATTTGAAAAATTTCCAAAGCACTTCTCTGCCTATGATGGATAAGTACAGCCTACCTTTTGAGAAAAGCGATTTTTCAAAGACAAACATGTACACAGGAAAGTTGGATATCTATGGTAAGCGTATGAAACAAATGCGGAATCGATCTACCTGTATGCGTAACTGTAAATTGAATAATAGCGCTTGTAGTGTAAACTGCATGTATCAGGTAGCGAGCATCTGGTACAGTTTTAGAATTGTTGTAACTTCGAACTGGAAGATGGACTACCGGGTAGTAGAAAAAATTAGGAACCCCATGAAAACCATGCGTTGGTCGCATTTGTCGAATTCACTACTGCACCTTGCAGGCTTGCATGGCCAGGTACCTGGTACCTGGTACTTGCCAAGTCGTCCCAACGCACCAACGGTATACTCTCGTCCCCTGGTAGGAACATGTCGTGCACAACACACAACAGTACAGTCTTTCAAGGTTCGAGCGTTCACAAACCATTTACTTCCATTAGACCCTCGAAAGACGTCGCTGTTGTCGTTCTCCTTGCCAAACCAAGAGTCTGACTGCCCAATTGGGAAAAGACACTTTCCTGTTGTTCGTTAAGTTCACATAGAAGCAGTAGCGTTATCACATGTATCGAGGGTCCAACCAGCACAATGACGGCAGAAGCGATGCCAATAATTATCATTCACCCTATACAGAATATGCCACCAGAAGCACTGATGAATACGACAATCGATCATCTGGTCATTATGAAGGGAACGCAGCAAACCGAATGACGCGCCGGGTCACCCCTGCCATGATGCAAATGCCGTCGTCGAGGTCCATGTTCCCTGGTGGACCCATGGAACCTCAAATGGAACCACCCGAGACAGCAGCCATGGCTGGTGTAGCTGTCGGAACCATTTACGATTCTTCGGATCATTCCAGTCATTTTGCCCATCCTCCGCTGGGAGCGATGGGAGCGGGAAGTAGTTTACCGGGTGTCCCCTATCGTGATTTGATGCAAACCTATAGTCGAGACGATCCAATGATGCATCGAGGCGGACGACCTTCCACGGGGTCGTCGAGGCCTCGACCAACGGCACGACCGTTTCCTCAACCGGGACCACCACAAGCGCCGACGGCACCACCGGTCGAGCCTACAGCACCACAAACTCGATTAGGACGTCGAATGTTGGCTCGCAAGGCAGAACGACAACCGGATTTTGTCTCGGCCAAGTTTGCGGATGCTCCTGCGCCAGTCGATTGTACCAATTTGGAATGCATAATGTGTCAAGCAGCTCTGGAAATTCCCAAGACTGCCGTTGTCCTTTCTTGTCCCAACTGCGATGAAGTACAGCCGGTCGCCAATTGTCGAATAGTACGAATAGGGAGTGGACAAGTGGGATGAGTAAAGTCAAGGCGGCTAAAGGTTTGATGATGATTTCAATAGAGAGGGTGTTCCCATCTCACAAGTCAGACTACCGGTAGCAAGCTTGTTTTGTTTTTGTGTGTTATTTGTATGCTTGCGAGTACATCTGGAATATCTTATTCTAGAGCCAGAAGAAAGGACACGTCCATGACCGCGGGGAAGGATTATTGTAGGATCGCATCCCTTCGTTCCCATTTTACAACAAAATGTGGAGAGAAGTACAGCACTTTTTCATGGTCTTGGTGAATCCAACAAGCAAGAACATAGGTAACTGTTGGTGAATGGCGTAGGGTTTACTGTGGAAGTGTCTAGGGCATTCAAAAGGCCATTCGAGTGTCTTTTTGGAATTGACTACCGTAGCAACTCATTTGCTGTATGCATACATTTCATCAAGCTTGGTTCTTGTTATTATATCCTACGTACATTTGTGAAATTTGCCATGGGGTTCCATAGGTCAAAGAAGCGGGGGCATGTGCGGAGATTTGAATCCTTCCTCGACTCGAGATTCATGAGCAACCATTGTAAAGGCATTCCGTTCGGACGAAACCGTAGTGAGTCCATGCCTAATACCAAATAGCTCGCGACTGCCCCTTTCAATACCAGATCAGAATCCATCACTGTACCCAACTGCAAGTCGAAAAGGGCCCATGCAACTTTTTAACACTACCGGAAGACAAAAAGGGCTAGGGGGTGGTGGTGGCCATATTTAACCTTTTTCTTTATATCAATCTTTTACATGTTTTAACAAAGAAAAGATAATGTAAGGTTAGTAGGTCGTTTTGTCTTTCTCCTTTTTCTGGTGGAGCTCTGTGACAAAAAGAGTTGTTGTAAATGGATAGCAAGAGGGGGGAACGTAGGTATTCACACATGGGGACAAGAGGACAGATTGAAGCACAAGCTTGTGTGGCACACGGGTGGTGCCCTTTATTGATACAATCAAGATTGGTGCGGGAAAGTAAGGATATCATCATCTTGCAATTTGACAAAAATGAGTCAAGCAGATGTAAGAAATACAGGTATCAAAAATGGTGGTTGGGGTAGAAGAAATAAAAAGGAAACGGCCTTACTCTCTCCTGGAATAATGTGAGAATGGAACAGTAGACTTTCAAGCCGCTGGACTCGCCGCAAAGGGTGGGTTGGTTAACCACAAAATGTTGGATTGAAGTCCATCTCTTTGATCATCGTCCATGTTATAGCCACAGGATGCCAAAAAGGTTGCCAAATGGCCCATACAGGTCCTCGTTCCATCCAAATCACCATTATCGTAACACCATACGCCAATGTTATTCATTAGAGCGATACCAAGTGCATCCACAACGTCTCCGGTAAGTAATGTCATGGCCAGCTCGTAGAGTTGAACCGCTTGCTCGGAACACCTGTTCTTCAAATGGTCTACCAAGGCAAGGTTGAAAATCACGGTAGCAGATTCTTTCCTTGTTGGAATGGCAAGATTTGGATCAAGTCTCATCGGATGTCGAAAGAGGAATGGTGAGTACATATCATCCATCAAGTCTGCATGTCTTCCAAATTGGGATTGGGATGACATGGAATAATATGTTGAGGATGGATTGTGTACAGTATCCGTATCACGATCGAAGACTGTCACCGTGGACTGTTGCACGGTTGTTGGTACCGATCTATTGCTTTGACATGATGTCATGGCTCGGAAATGATGTTCTGCTCTTTGAATGTAGGCATTATCCTTTTGAATCACCGCAACAAACTCATCATCGTCTTGTAATTCCGATCCATAACGCTCCATGGCCAATTTCAACTCCAACGCGCCTTTAAACAACTCCCAAGCCTCCCGGTGACGTCCGGCCTCTGTGAAAGCAACTCCAGCATTGTTGTATTGAATAGATCTACTCATAGTCTTCGTTTTGCCTTGCAAGTGCAATATGTGTAAAGAAGACTCGAGATGAGTTGGATCTATGTGGCCAATACAACAAAAAATGCTACTAACGTTAGTACTTCTGGTAGTCCTATTCGCCTTCACTGAGAAATGGTGAATTTGCGCTTTCATGATTGGTGAGTGGAAAGCTAGCCTATTGCTCCGGCTTGTGGGTGTTCTGGTATTCTCCAATCCGAACGCGAAGTCGTTGTGGATATAGCCCTTGAGTACTGTGCACGAGTCCTGCGTAGAGCGAGTACCAGAGGAACGGTCGGTTCCAAAGGGCACCTCGTGCCCGAAAATAGTTGAATGGGTACATGAGTACCGGTCTACCTGGAGGGAGCCGTAGTGTCGACAAGCTGGGAGGGTTCTCGGATGCCTCAGTCCAGATGTACAGTCCAGAAGGTTCTGACCCAGAGTGAAGTACCCCCCATCCTGCACATGTACTGCAAGGTGTGACAAACCAAGGTCCATAATCCAAGTCGACTTTCCGGAACCCGGGAGAAATGTAAGCCAATAAATCTACGAGAAGCGGTGCCTCGCCGGCGCTCGTGCGTGGTTTTGTTGGCAAACCGACCTCCAGTGCGTATGCCTGCTGTCATTCACGTCACGGTTGAATAACGAACCCTAGAAATCATGGAAGGATCCCCAGTATTTAACAAAGCGCAATCTTGGTCAAAGGACATATTGGACAGCGCTATAGAAGGTAGAAATTTTCGGATGCATTGCACTATCCAATGGAAATGGCGTTCGGCTTGTTGGGGCGGAGATTTATAGAATTTTCCATGTTGGGAGATGGTTCAAGTTCGGACGCGGCGTTTCCAATGTTCAAAGTGTTCTAACAATTCACTCCTGCAACTGCAAGGGTAGAATACTCAGTACGTCGGGAGCGTGCCGAATAGCAGAGAAAGTAAGAAACGGATGGTCAAAGCTATGGTACCGAAACCTAGTTCTTTGTCCGGGGGCCATTTCCTCCATTTTGCGATTAAGAATATACCCCCCTAACAATTATCGATTGTTCCTTGTACGTTGGGTTTACAGTGAATTGTCGTACCGGGTGTCACCAAGGAAGGGAGAACCCTAGGCATACCTTGATTAATACCTACGAAGAATCGGTCCAAAAGAAACTATGAACATTGTGACCGATAGGCCACTTCACCCCCTGTTTTCTGATAATCAAAGAAATAGATTCCCCCAAACTCCTGCCACCAAACAAGATCCCACCACTAACAATTGGGCAAGAGGGAAACGTATATTACGTTGGTGTAGAGCACTTGGGACATGTCCATGCAGTCCAGCAACAGTGGAGGAGGAAGTATGACGCTGTCTCAGGTTCCTGGGAGTCCTTCCTTCCGTTCCTCCGCTGTGAACGCCGTGGCCGTGATTCCATTGTTGAGCAGTGACCGGACCGGACACGACAATGCCAACACGTTCTCTAGTCAGTCGTTTCATGACTTGCTGGCAGCTTTGTCACGATACCAAATAAACAATATTGGTGGTAGTGAGTCTAGTAGTAGACCGTCGGGAGGAATCGGCAATGGAGACGATTTGCTCCTCGTGGTTCCCAATTCCAACTTGACCCGACCGGGTGATTGGAAATATGATCAAACTCCTCTCAAGAATTTTCATTGGGGTCATGGGTGTCAACGGATGGTCTTTTTCGATGGTCGACCCTACAACTCTCGCATGGCCCATGATCGACTCATTAATCATGAATTGACCCGCAATTGGATTGATCTCTGTCCTCATCGAAGAACGGCGGCTGTCATTGGTGTTTTAAATGTCCGAGACTGTCCCGACGAAGCAACGCTTAAACTTGCTCAAGAAGAATTGCAACAATGGGCCGATCGTTATTCGACACCACCCTACGATGTAACGGCTCATGGTCGAGATTTTGAACGGGATTTGGTCGTCCAGCGATTGTTTGTCTTTGATAGTTTCCACGAATCCAATAAAGTCGATGTTTCCACGACACTACCCGAGGCGGCCGGGAGTTTAGTCGCATTTCCTCCCATTGATGAAGAACACGTTCAAATGATGGATCTACACATGAATGTGGTGATTAATGATTTGGCCGTGGCGGTTTTTCGAGAATTGGAAAGTCGGATCCGAGAATCGGATGAAATTACAAAAGGCAGCGACAGTATTTCGGGACACAATAGTCGAACGCGTTTCTTTCAACGATCGAGCAAGTTAGAGGGGAGTGAGGAAGAGATTCCACAGGGATCGGCCAATTTGACGATCAATAGTCTTGCGGCCGTGGTCAGTCCAGATAGCAAATTGGCAGCGCGGGATGCCAAAAAGACGACATTACCAAGTGCCCGGCCCTCGATCCAAACCAAGCTTCAAAATATAGTGACACGAAATACTGTCAAGGGATCTAGTACCCAAGCTCAACTATTAACTCCCTTGGACGATGTTTGGGACTTTGGCGAACTCAATCCCAAAGATGCTCATGAAATGATGCGACGGGAAATTGGACGACGAGAAAAGTTCGCTGCCGATCTATCTCTTCTTGCGGGATCACCTTTGGATGCCTATGAGCGATACATGAAGGCAGCCGATCTATGTCGATCCACTTGTCCAGATCCTCTCTGGTACGCTAGTGCCCTGGAGGGATGTGCGGC
>SWEM01000291.1:0-37659 GCA_019593585.1 Nitzschia palea | reverse complement strand
GTTTTCTTCTTGTCTTTTTGGGGTTCCTTTGTCGCTCCTATGAGTAGTAATGAATTCACCACCATATTGCCTTGTTTTCCTTTTTTTTCCGTCTCAGGGATGTTTTTGGAGAGTCGTTGGGTCCAACAAACTTCCAACCACCATTCTTCCAAGGACTGATTCTCCAGTAAATCCATCGGCATCATCATCAGCATCATTCTCCTCCTCGTCCTCGTGTTCATCAGCAACAAAGAAGCGACGTCGAAGCAATGATGAAACTGCCACTACGTCGAAACGAAGAAAATAACCAACGATAACCACCTCACCACCGTCACACCAGTCACTGTCATGACGACTTTGACAACGACAACAAATCCTTTACCCCCTGACGAAGCTGTCGGTTATTAACACAAGCTTTCAACATGGTAATAAAAGAAATCTAACATGCAATGCAGCGCCAGAATTTGTATCACACAATGTGTTGCAACGAGGCCTATGGAATGTTTGGAAACGATCATTCACTCTTAAAGCTACGAAACAGTTTCGTCATACGGTTTCCACATCCAAGATGAATGGTGACCATGATGGTTTCCAATCGTCGTTGGAATGGCGAGTCAAACCACTCTCGTCCGGACGACAAATGGTAGTGGCGATGATGGTTCGGATGGTGATACAATCGAAACTACCAGAATATGGTTCATTGGATTTATCCCATGATTGAATCATGCCTTGCCGCTTCGTCTGCGACATTTTCCTCTTGTGCGATAGGTATATTCCATGTAATCAAAAGTTTTGAAGCGGGTGAAATGCTATTGTTGTCTGCGTTGTGGTTTCATCGTTTCACCCAAACAAATGAAATCATTCTAATCGACCATTTGTACGATATGATATGCGTTTTGATGGTAATGCCTTGTGGTGGTGTTATTCCATCTGTTACAAGAAATGAAATTAACGACTGGAACAGGTCCTAACTTACATGGTCAAAGTTTCACCACTTTGGAACTGGTACCCAGACGAATAAAGTCACTGATATATGTTATATGTGTAGCAAGGCTAGTCTTCGTCGGAAGGGACTGTAGTACGTACCAGCATGATGCCATGTGATGGCGCATCGATGCAGCAACTGCTTGCAACGTGTCAGTGAACCGGTACCCGTTGGAATCGAACGTGTCGGATACCGTTGCCGCAAGCTAAATGCGACAAGATACCTTACGCAACTGAAATAAGATTTAAACTTTCCCACATATCACTTGCTATCCCAAATACTTCTTACAGTTAATTTTTGCTATTCACATCACATCATTGTGAATGAAATGATGAGTGGAACCATGCCACCTCAAGAAACCGATTTCTCGTTGGTACCGAAACAACAATCATGGTGGTTGAACGAACTCTTTCACCGATGTCAACTCGACCCCAATCAAACGGCCGTAGACTTGGTGGAACATGCCTACCGCTATTCTTTCGAATCTCCGGAAGCAGCTACTTTGGGACTTCAAATCTATGCCCAACGAATCCTCCTGGAGGTGGATCATCACCGATCTATGTCGACGACATTTCCACTCTCGGAACCCACAACGTTAACAACAACAACAACAACAATGACGACTCCAGCTGCAGCAGAAAACAACATGACACCGACAATGGTACCGCCCCTTCTTTCGTTTGCTCCCATTCCATCCACACAACATCTGCCCGAAGCACTTGACACTGTTGTTGTCCCCCCCAATCCAACCGCCAGTACATGGCCGAACATGCCTAGCAACACCAGCACTACAGAGGTTAGCATGGAAACGTCCACGGGAATCGATGAGGCAACTCGACCACCCGGCTTGGGAACGGCCGAGGGACTTCAACTCCCCGTTGAAATGTTGTGCATCAAAACAGGAACAGTTTTACAGCGATTCAAAACTGGCCTCGACGCACAAAAAACCGTCTCGGCGTGTTCCCAACCTCATTTCTTTTACTATGCCGTGGTAGGAAAAAATAAGGTAAGGATGGACGAGACAATATTATCAACAAGCACAGTGACCATGAGATGGAAATGCATGTGTTGACTTGATTGACAGGGAGAACATCTCATTTTGTAACTTTTTTATATACTCATTTTTCTTTTGGACAGGGTACACCACCACATATTTACAAAAAATTCTTTTGGCGTCTCGAAGGGTCATCGCATCTTCCTGGTGGATGTCCTTGCTATCACGAAGGCTTGGAGGAACCTACTATCAATACCAACATCACCACCATCACTAACAGCGACGCCAACACCAACACCGATACCACCATTATCACTACTCCTTCCCATGTACGAAGAGATCCCATGCGGGATGTACCTGTCGAAAAAGTTTGTTTAGAAACCGGAAATGTCCTGCGAACATTTGCTACCGCCGAACAAGCTCATCGATCTATGAGTAGCTCGGGCATTGCACAATTTTCTAACTTTAAAAAAGTCTTGGAAGGCAAGGGACATTTTCACCATCATATTTACAAGGTGAGTGTCCTCGGCTGGCTCCATATGGTACTATTATGACTGCAATGAGCAGTGAATTTCACCAAATTGCATTTTGCTTCTTTTCTTTTTAGGGATACTTTTGGAGAGTCGTTGGGTCCAAAAAACTTCCTAATACCATTTCTCCCGGGGCCAAGAAACAAAATTCTGCAGCGAAACCGCTGGCATCATCATCATCCTCGTCTTCAGAAACAAAGAAGCGAAGTCAAAGCCATGAAACAGCCACCACATTGTCGAAACGACGCAGACGACACACGACTGGATCCTCCCTTGCGACTCCTGCCGGAAAACCCAACAAAAATCATCTCACCATTTCACCCGTCCCTGACGATGACGTAGACAACGACAAACATTTTACCCCCCGGCGAAGTCGTCGGTTATTAGCAGAATCCTCCAACATGGTGGCCATCTAACGAGACACAATTTTTAACCAGAATTGTCCCACATTGCTACGAGTGCTATGAAATGTTTTGCAACGATTATCACTCTCAAGAACTACGAATCTTCCTGCACTTGGCCAACATCTTGTCATCAGGTTTTCACAGTGACGCTGGCAATGCAACGGGGTGAGCTTGTTCGAACAGCACTGGCGCCACGCCTGCCAATGGTACTGGAAAGACGGAGTTGGTTCTGGTCAGAAATGCACTTCATGAACCCTTCTTTCGTTTCCTTCCGTTCACATGGGTTCAATAAGCCCTGATCAATTTCCGGTGGATAGTACTTCTCATCTTTCACCCCAAATGGCGCGGTCCGAAAGAATAACTGGATATTGTTGGTCCATATTCAATATCACAGGTTCGGTCGTATAGATCCCAGCGACAATGTTTTCAGCAATTGATATGCCTGACCCAATTTCTTCGGATCACCATCATCTAATCACTCACATTCATCCAACTCGCCGTGAATTTTGCAAGAGGCATTGGCACGAATCCACCTAGGCGACTCTTCCAAGGTCTGTCGTTGTCACAAGTGCCAGTCACCAAAGGAAGGAAATGGGTTGGATGAGCACAGTTGATCATGCACTAGGCAGGATATGCATTGGTCGCCATATCCACAGTCTGAATAATGTCTGGCAAGCTTTCACCGGTCCACAAACAACCATTGGTTTCAAACGTGAAGGATGTTACTACGGGAACGTCAACTTGTTGGGCCGCCAAGGCAATGCCAATAGCCTCATTCAAGTCGTGGTCATGGCACGTAACGATATCAGCACGGGTTTTTCATAGCACGAATCTGCGGCAAGTGATATTCCTTGGCTTGATCCACACTCATTTGGATGAAATCGGCAGCGACATAACCATCCGAACGAGGTCCAATGGTACCACTCTTGATCATGGTAACATGAGGATATTCATTTAGAATTTCTTGTGGCTTGTTGACAAAGAGAATCCAGATCATTGTCAGGGTTATACCCCAACTTGACTAACCAATCAGGATTGGCTCTCCACAAGACACTTTCCAATGCAAAACCGAGTGTTTCCCATGATCCCCGTTATTTGGATGATCATCGTCGTCATTGTTATTGTCATTGTCCTTTTTCTCATCCATCTTGTCCGTTGTTGGTGCCACAAGTTGTAAGTGATGACGATAATAATTACGGAGGTAATTGCACCCTTGGGTACTGGACAATAATTCAAACGCAGCAAATTCTCTCAACACAAAATCAGACTGAAACAGTGGTGTTTCCATACCACTATCGGTCAAGAATAAGATATTCTTGCGATCATCCGGCAAGTAGGAAAAGGAAGGGGGATGAACCAACATGATGTAGTAAAAGGAATTCAGCAGCGGATGGTGACTTTATTTGAATAATGAGACTGATCTTGTACAGGTCGACACGACAATGGGAGGATTCCTGCACATAACTGGCAGCGAATAACAGTAAAGCGTGATACAAGATAGAAGTCAAGAAAGCTGTGCCCCAAAAGCATTATAAAAACCATTGCGCCATGGCCAAGGTATCCTGAGCTCTATGCAAGATTTCAGGACAACGTTTGTTCGTCGCTAGTCGCCTATCATCCCCATACAGGACAGCAAGACACTGCAAGTCATTTTATCGGTTGTAGCGCTTGATTACCACACTTTGGTGCTTGACACTCGTCTTGTCTTGAGTTCTCCAGTTCAGTTGGGCTTGACAGTAGTTAACAAGTGGCGTGGACCATTTTGGGCAGTTGTAATGAAATTGTTGCCGATTCTTTAGTACTACATAAGATTCCTGGTACCAGGTACGGCAGAGGTACAAGTACAGGTACCTGGCAATTCCGACAGGGAGCAACTCGCATTTAAACTGCATGCAGTCTGACGGTACTTGTACGATAGCCCTCATGTTCAAGACTGACCCGAGTGAAGGACGCGATAGCTACTCCAAAACTTTTAATCTTTTCAGCCTAGCTCTCACATCATGAGACTAGGATTCATGATTGCTACTGGTACATGGGTATGCTCATAAGTAGAAGTCTAAAAGAGGGGGAGATGTCTTTAAGGGTCGTTCCTTTGGGGCTCTTAGCCTTCCGCGCTTTCACCCTTTTGTCTGTGATTCATGGGCCCCTATCCAGCGAAGTTTTTCGCATGCCAGGTTCCAACCCAAGACATGGTCCAGTTGCGCTTCTGACTTCCTGGACTATTTTTATCAATATACACAGTTGATCGTGGGCGACTGGAAAATTGGAGGATAGTACGATCGGCGTCGTTTCCGAATTGTCCGCTACGTCTGGTTCCACTCTTAAACGGAATGTCCCCACGACTTCATTTGCTTCTCTCCAAGATTTATGGTGATGCGAACGTGAATTTAGATTCAATATCAATGTGACGTTATCAAGATGGGAAGTCCTTTCTATTGGCAGGATTCGAGCGCGATCCGTCTGCTTTCCCGTTTGGAAATATGGTGTGGGATGAGAGAACAAAGGAAGCTGCTTTTTGTTGCATGACAGTAAATGAGGGGAGTTCTGCTTCTGAAAAGTTAACATTTCAAGGTTCATTAATTCTGATTATCCTTTACTATTAAGGATTTGAATTACAAGGAATTATTTAGGTCGTCAGCACAAGCTTATGTTGAGCCATTCGCGGACATTCGTCAGTCAATGGTATAACCTTCACAAATCGGAATGCTGGATTACACATAGGAATGCCGGATTCATTCGTATGCATGCGCATTTGCAAGTTCGATTTGCGTTCCGTTCATGAAAAGTCCACTGGCCCTACGGAGGAATGCTGTTCGCACCAATTATCATTCTCATTTTTCCATAAAAAAAGCTGTCCACAAAATTCACTACTTGCACCGTCACCATGCCGTCGTTGCCAAGAAGTCGTAGTCAATTGCTCACCATCAGAGCCAATGATTCATCAGAGCGATCGACATCATCTACCTTTGCTGTGAACTGTGGTGCCCTGCGTTGTGCTGGGAAAAATAGTGTTGACACAACAACGTCCACATCATTGGGAGTTAACTTCAATCTAGAGTCCAACTCCATCCATGAAGTTTCTGCAAGATCAAAACTTTCTCGAGATGAAGTTTCTCAGCTTTGGTATACAGAGGAAGATTTAAAGGTTATTCGATCTGATCTACGAATTGTATCACGCATGATGAAGAGTGGGCGATTTGAGGAAGATGCGGAGGACGATCTATGCTTTCGCGGCATTGAACTCGATCGCGCCAAGGACCAACGATTGGAACGACAAGCTACGATCCTTATGGAGCTTTTCTGGTCGGAAAGCCGAAATTTTTTCGATACCGATGTGCCCATCAAGTTACAAAAGCTCACATGCAAGGCCAAGCGCGAGGCACTGGTCCGAGCACAACAAGATCAACAAGCCGCGATGAAAATTTACAGGCATCGCAGATGACATTAGTTGTATTTTAGGTTTGGGAGGGGTTAAAATCATTCTTTACAGTCTATTCTTTTATTGTAGGTCTCGCAATCTTTCACCTACCACCGTGGTGTCGGTTCTTGTGTGTCAAGTACAGTCGAGGCGGCATGGTACAAGTACCATAGTCTTTTGCTGACTTGATGTATGCTGACTGCCTGTGTTCGCTTGAAAACTGCATAACCGATCCCTATGTCGGGCACCATGTTGTGTCTGCTTGCCTTAAATATTTCAATAGAAATGTTAGTTGCGCCAACGAGGGACACGGAAACGATATCACAGATGCTGCGTTGTTCCAATTATATATGGCGTCTACTTATTTCAGCCTAAAACGAACGGATTTTTTTACTCTCTCGATTGTTCTGAGAGAAGTCCACAGGAACGACGGAAAGCCAATTGCGGTCCAATGAATCATTATCCCATAACCCAGGGATCCACCGACACTCAGGATTACATGTGACATAGAAAACGTTACCATGGCAAGCCAATTGTTGACAGTGAATGATGGTTGTTCCTCTTCGGTTGGGTCATCTCCGCCACCCAGTGTGTTTGAAATTACTCCCACAGCCACAGATGGACCCTGTAGTGCCGATGCCATTGAAAATTTGCCCCTCCCTGCCCAAGGTACTACAAGTACTTTGAACAAATATGGCAAAACCGCGGTCTTGGGGATGGAAGGGTCGGCCAACAAGGTCGGTGTTGGTGTTGTCGAGTACGACCCATCCACCCATTCGTATCAAATTCTTGCCAATCCTCGCAAGACATTTATTCCACCGACTGGGCAAGGATTTCTTCCCAAACAAACGGCAACACATCATCAAGCTCACATCGTGGCGCTGGTCAAGGCAGCGTTGATGGAGGCCTTTCCCAAGGATGTGACTGCCAACAATAACATGGTACAAAATCCTTCGGAACTCATCTCGGCCATTTGTTTCACAAAAGGTCCTGGGATGGGGGCTCCCCTACAATCCATTGCTGTTTGTGCGCGAACGCTGTCGTTGCTATGGAATGTACCATTAGTCGGAACCAACCATTGTGTCGGTCATATTGAAATGGGACGACTAGCTACCAAATGTAGTGACCCCGTGGTTCTGTACGTGAGTGGAGGAAATACACAAATTCTAGCCTATTCCAATCAACGGTATCGTATCTTTGGAGAAACTATTGATATTGCCATTGGCAACTGTCTGGATCGATTTGCCCGAATTATTGGATTATCCAATGATCCATCTCCAGGCTATCAAATTGAACAATGTGCCAAAAAGGGAAAAAAATACATCCCTCTCCCCTATGTCGTCAAGGGGATGGATGTTAGCTTTTCTGGAATCCTGACCAAGATTGAAGAACTGGCTACTACGGAAACTCCGGAAGATTTGTGTTTTTCCTTGCAAGAAACCTTGTTTGCCATGTTGGTAGAAACGACGGAACGTGCCATGGCCCATACGGGACAATCTCAAGTTTTGATTGTGGGTGGTGTCGGATGTAACCAACGTCTACAAGAAATGATGCAAATTATGGTCCAGGAACGGGGCGGGACCTTGTCAAGTATGGATCATCGATATTGCATTGACAATGGAGCCATGATTGGTCAAGCGGGAATATTTGCACTACAATTTGGTGAAACGACGCCACTACAAGATAGTTGGTGTACCCAACGTTATCGAACCGATGCTGTCCGTACTATTTGGAGAGCACCATGAAACGGCATCGCTCCAAAAAGCAATATTCGTTTGCGGAGGAGGATATCATCATCATCTCGGCACTGGAATCGCAATCCAAAAGTTCAAATGGGGCTTTTGCAATGATACCCCAGTAGACATTCCTTTCATTTCCTCTAACGTGTAGATTTGTATCAACAAAAAGAAAAGGCACGATCAAACTCGTTTTTCTTACTACCTCCCAATCGTCATGGCCAAATAGAAGACGCGTCCTCACCTCCTTCGGCCACGGAGGAGGATACACTGGGCCATGGCAATCCTGGTCGTGACCAATATTCCACTCGATCTACGCCCAAGGTTCCTTCTCGAATCAGTTCCAGACCAGCTTCCTTGAAATCGTCATCGGTGATATCGGAAGGGACTGGAATTTGAAAAAGAATGGGGGCATAGACCAAAATGGCTCGATCTACCATTTGTTCTTGTAAAAATTGTCGCGCTGTTGCAGGTCCACCTTCCACCATTATGTGTTCGACTCCTTGATGAAATTTCAAATCCTTGACAATATCTGCAGCCGAAAGTCCAGGGCCTCGTGGTTGTTGTTGCTTTTGGGTGGACGGTAATCCAATCCATTGGACATTGGGAAATTTCTCATCTTTATAACTACTATAGGTTGTAGTTTTGATCTCATCTAATTGAGAATCATGAAAATAAATCAACGTCTCCAATCCATCGTTAGCAATTTGATACTTGTCCAAATCCAATTGTCGACTAGGATCCACCACCACTCGCAATGGTTGTCGTCGATGGGTTGGTAGTGCTACTCGACGAACCGTCAAGGTACAATCATCAAATTCTACCGTTTTACGACCCACCAATACGACATCCGAATCCTTGCGTAATCGATGGACCATGTCCAAACTTTCGGCACAGGTAAATCGTCCGGATTTGGTTTGTGACAAATCAGCCACCCCGCCCTGCATGTCAAAGGCCATTTTCAATGTAACACCCTGTATAGTAGTAGTACTGGACAAGGCATCCAAATCTTCACCACTATTGCTTTCCGTCGCAGCGTCAAGACCCATGATCCGCTGTGATACATCCGTCGAAGAAGGAATCGGACGCATTGACTGCATTAAGGATCTTGATGATGCTCGGGGAGTGAATGCCGTAGACCTGTGAGGTAGCCCTAGCACCAGCACTACGACCATAACCAACCATGTTCCATTTCTGGAACTCGTGTCGAATTGTGGTGCGTTAGTGACACTACCAGTCTTCGTAGTAGTGTGGCATTTCATCGTCGGCGTTATACGAAGTTGTGCACCGAGATAAAACATTTGGTTCGAAGAGGTAGGTAGGTACACCCGTATCTGGTACAAGATATCTACAAAGTATCATATATCATAGATACTTGTATATGTACCTTGTGCCGTATTATGCATAACTACCGGTGCACCGTAGGCATATTTTGCGCCAAAACAAGCCACATCGTTGCTGCCGGCCCAAAGATCGGTATTTCGACTGTTGTGTGACAATGCGAACTCGAGACAAACCAAACAAGAACCCCACGACAGAATTACGCAAATGCTGGTGGTTATCATGAAGCTCTCTAGCCTCGGCGGGGTGGATCTACAATATACAACAACAACGGCTTCCTTCGTCCATGGGCATATTGCCATTACACGAATGTTCGTCGTTTGCGACGGAAGTGTAGGATTTACATATGAGAAAATGCAAATTCATCGAGACGTGGAAACAAAATGGAGGATGGCAACCACAGAACTTTTTTCTTTCGTTTTTGGTTCTCGATCGAAAATTCTTTTTTCCTAGTACGAGAGGTTTTGAATAATCTCAACACGGGCGGCAAGGATGCTTTCCTGACAGCCTCTCAAAATCCAGAACTACCGGTATCATTTTCCTTGCGTGTGAAATGATATACGACGGTGAACTCTTTGTTGAATCAAAAGAGATCCACAACTACAATCCACACATAGTTTGAAGGAAGAATCCTTTACCAAGTACTCTACGAAGTATCTTTCAAAGCTTGACGGAAAACAACATGGGAGGTTCTTCAAGATCCATGCGAGAAAGAGATACGTCTCTCCCTCTCCATCTTTCCAACCTGCCATCCTCGGTTACAGAACCACTATTAGTTACCTACCGTTCGGTGGGTATTGGATTGTATGGTGTCGCTATGCGATTCATGGGGATGCCACTTGAAAAAATTGCCCTATATTTGAATTCGTCACAGGTAGTAGCATCCTCGGGTCAAGGTCAATTCCGTCACGCCCTTCACTTGACCTTTCGTGAAGGATACGGTGCCCCCTATCGTGTGGTCGGACCAGCCAGTCTAGCCGCTTGGTTCTTTCAATATAGTGTCATGGGATTTGCCTTTCAATTCTTTGACCATGGTTTGAGCCAAATCCTTCATGTCGACCCAGTCTACTATGGTGCCGAACTCATGACACCCAACAGGGAAGAACCAAGTGGTGGTCATCCATCGACCGAATACCAATTAAAGTATGGCGTCAAGACTGTCCTCGCCCCCTTTTTGTCAGCAAGTCTAGAGAGTATGGTTTCCAATCGAGCCGAGGTTCAAAGATACTATGGCAGAGAATTATTTGCCAATATCGAAACCGCCATGGTGAAGCGATCCATTCTCTCTAGGACGACTGGTTTGGGCATGGCCTTTGCTCCCAACCTATTGCGCAATCATGTCATGTGTTCTACAACCTTTTTACTGACACCCATTACGTACAAGTTGTACTTTCCTCAAGAGTACAAGGATCCTTCTACTCTGTTTTGGTATGGCTTGGGAATGAACGTGTTTGTTGGAAATGCAGTGGCCATTACTCAACAAGCCTTGTGGGGACGATCCTTGGATTATTTGGCCATGAGAGGTACCATTGATTATCAACAAGTCATTCGACAAGGTCTTCAACAAGAAGGGATGAAAGCCTTCTTTACCATTCCCAAATGGTCATCACGAGTCATGATGAATGCTCCCGCACAGGGAGTGTTGCCATGGTTCTACAATGAAGTCTTGCCCTTGGGGGAATCCATGGTATTGAAGGCCTTTGAGGCGATTGTCTATGAACCCATGGTACTCATGTCCCAGAGGGACAGCAACAGATCTAGACCATCTCACACACATCAGCACACGACTCTTCGGATTTTTGCTACTCGCGAGGAACCCACGCTCTTGTCGACTAGCAGTAGACTCGAGCACAGCGAGGTGGTCATTGTCAGCAACGAGGAAGAGTACTAATTGAACACTGACTGTGAGCAACGGCTCGAACTTTGCATTTTCCTTGTATCCACCACAAGGTCCTTGTACCTATCGGTAGGGCCAGGCCCCCTTCCGCGGTCTGCTACTTGCTATATTTCTTCGGCGCAATCAACAAATTAAGGCAAAAATTTACCATCAATCATCGGTGTACCCGTTCATACTCCATTCGTTCACCACTCCTTTTGTTACAAATTAATACTCTACTAATTTGTTGCTTCTTGAATCGTCTACATCGTATAATTTTGGTCGATTCCCCCGATCAGTGTAAATCATCATTCACTGATCGAGCCAGCGTCGACAATTACAAATCACTATGCTTCTTCATTCGAACCCTTATGCATCACCCCGTGCCACGAGCAAGGAGTCACCGTCATCATCTAATACGCCATATGGAATGCTACTGGCCCAAAAATTTTCAAAAGTTGGACCTATGTCATGCAAAAGTACACATAAACAAATGGTGGCGGCATCATGGATAATGTCACGGTCAAACACTATCTGCATAGGTTCCCTTGGCTTTTTCCCGTCGGCTGGGCCTCTTGGTTTTGGGTTCCTTCTTTTTCACTACCGGGACTTCTTCTTCGTCTTCGGACGAGTCATCTCCAAAGGGAATGTTCATGGCTCCACCATCAATATCAAGTGCTCGAGATGCTCTTGGTTTGGGAGATTCCAACATGTCATCAATGGCTTCCACTGGCTGCTGCTGCTGATCCCTTGCACTCTTGGGTGCTGCGGAACGTCGTTTACTAGGTCTACCTTTGGGAGACTTGGATGATGTGGTTGGACTTGGCGGCGCCTCCTCCACAGGGACATCGTCGTCGACACCTTCATCGTCAGCCTCTGGAATGGTATTCTTTTTGCCGCCTCGTCGACCAAACAATTTACTCGATCGGGACTTCGGCGATGGCGATGCTGACGTGAACGTGGTTGACGATTCGGGCTTTTCCGGTTCTGTTTCATCTACTTGTTTCTTGCTTCGTCCAAGGAGTCGGCTAGCAAGTAGACTCGCTCGCGGCTTTGGGGATGGCGACGGTGACAATGGGGGCAATCCCGGAGATAATTCCTTGTCGTTGTCATCGTCAGTCGTTTTCTTTCCTTTACCTAACAGCCGAGTTGAAAGCTTCATGGGAGACCTGGATGGACTTCCCGGAATCGCTTCTTGGTCATCCTCCAGAGCCATTTTATTCTTACTGTTCCATCCCCAGGGAGCTGGCTCTGCCTTTTCCTTTTTGAACAGATCCTTGACTTTGCGGGAAGTCTTCTTGACACCTTTGATTCTCTTGGCGGTTTTCTTAATTCCCTTGACTAGATTGACCGTCTTGGCTTGGTGTTGTCCACCACCAATTTCCTTATTGCTGGGCTTCAAGGTCGCATTATGTTCAATGTAGGCTGAACCTGGAGGGGCTCGACGCTTGGTGATCTTGAGTAGACCGGCAAAATGAGTTTCCAAATCAATCACCTTGGCCACGTAGTGGCATTTATCGTAGGCCTTGTGACTTCGAATAAAGTATTCCGAACTAAATCCGTCCACGCCAGTCATGTTAAAGTGCCTTCCAGCTCTTTCGCAAGCAAATGCTTCCAAATGTAATACGCCATCGGTGGCTGCCGTTTCAACAGCTGTCTTGAAGATTTCTTGAGCCTTCATGGCCGATAATCCTTTGCCGGCTTCTTTGGCAATGACCCATTCAGCATCCAGAATGGCGGTCATAGAGTTGACGTTGGGATTTCCTTGATTGTAACATTCGATCAACCGATTGCGGAAAAGCTCAATCTTTTCTTTGAGTTCCTTGCGGGCCTTGCCCTTCGACTCTGGCAAGTACTGAATCAACAAGAAACAGTGCATGAAATCTATCCATGGGATCCATACGCCGTGGACCGGGTCGGGTATCCTCTCAAAGCATTCTTCCATCACCTCATAGTCTTGAAAGAAAAAGGCCAAGTACAAACGGAGCAAATAAAAGTATTCCACC
Organism: Nitzschia palea; assembly: GCA_019593585.1. Classification (NCBI taxonomy): domain Eukaryota; phylum Bacillariophyta; class Bacillariophyceae; order Bacillariales; family Bacillariaceae; genus Nitzschia; species Nitzschia palea. Next base: position 24,390 of record SWEM01000291.1, on the reverse strand, counting down.
GCTTGGGGAAAGCCATTTTCGTGAAACTCGTCCACCTTTTCTTCTTGCTGCTCCAACGTCACGCCAAAGAATACCAAGGGGTACGAGGATTCTCCCAAGAGATTGGAAACGGCCTGGTGTGATATTTCAATGAACCACTGATCGTTCAAATTGAAATCAGAGAAAAGGCCTTGAAATAGTTGAAGATTATCACTCAACTTTTCAATGTCAAATCCACTGACCAAGTGATATTGCACGTAGGCACTGATGCTCAACCCGACATGACAAAAGTCTCCCGAATCGACTTGGGCATTATAGATGCGTAATACTGGTTCGAGGATTCGTTTGTAGGGTCGTCTCCAGTGACTAATATGCCAATGAAAAAGGGCGACGGCTTCTCCACCATAGAAATCTGACAATCGAGCAACCTTTTCCGCGACTTGTCCAAGTCGATGAGCCTCCTTGACTTGGCCTCGTTCCACCAATAATACCCCCATCAAGGCAAAGGCCAAGGGGTATTGACGGGTAAAACCTATATCCAACGAGATTTGCATCATTCTCAAGGTAGCAAGTTCGACGTATCGATTTGGTGACGCTGTGCGGCTGACTTCTACCAAATGTGCAAGTAACATCATGGTATCCATAGCTTTCTTGTCAGTCACTTTTTTGGGATTGAGAAGTTGTTGATTCTGTACCGCTCCCAGTTTCTTGGACATTTTAGCAAAATCTCGTTCAATCGACGCTTCCACTTCCTTCTCTGGCAATGATTCTCCAACTTTTTTGAGTACCGCCAACAATCTCTCGAGTGCTTCATCGTATTTTCCTTCTTGTTGCAACTGAATGACGTACACTTGATTGGCATAGACTCGATCCTTGATGGTCGTACATTTGTCAAAGATTTCATCACACGCCGCTTTGGATTCCTTGTGACGTCCACAACAAAGTCTCATTCGAGCAAGAAACAAGAAAATTCGTGATGTCACATCGTATTGCTGGGGTTGCCAACGAGCTCGGGGGTCAACCGCCGTGACGGCACGTTCCAGATAGACAATGGCCGTTTGAAAGGCAGTTTTGCACATGGCGACTTCGGCCGCTTCCAAATTGAGTTTGGCAAATCGAGCCTTTTCCGCCTCTTCCAAGACAGAAATAGAATTCTGTAATACCTCCGCACCCAATATCTTGTAACGGTCTCTTTGGTCGGGACTCATGATGTTGCCTGGTTCAGAGGACATGTTACTCAATTCGGTACCAATATACAAGTCCAGTTTGGAAACTTCATTGGGTTTGGCGGCTTTTTTGCTACCAATCATTTCATAGGGTGATGGAAGAGAGGCGGCACATTGGCGGACAATATCATTGACAAATTTGAACCATCCCGGTCGATTTCTCTTTTGTAGAATTCCATACTGACAGGCTTTTTGAATCATCTTTTCCAATTCCCCCTGGGAAGTAATGGGATCCTTGTCTGCTTTGGCCGTCTTGCGATAGTTGGCCGCGACAAAGATCCGATAGAATTGGTTATCATCGATGCGAAAGTTGGTCAATTTCAATTTGGCCAAGATAATGACCGCGAATTGAATTTTCTTGGGTAATAGTTTGATACGGGCTTGAATGACCCCCTCACAAGATTTGTAGCATTCCAAACCATCATCACGCCATTGCTTGACTTCTTTTTTGATTTTTTTTCGATTGCATTCCCATCTATCATTGTTTTCCAGAGTAATCAATTTTTGTTCTTGCCACAATTTCAAAAGTTGTAGTACCCAAAGTGGATTGCCTTTGGTCATAGCAAAGGCAATATCGGCAATTTCCATTGCATCGGCATCATTGTGATTATCCAAAAATAGTTGCGTCATGACATCTTTCAATTCATCATTGGTAAATCCTTGGAGTCGAATTTCATTGGTCTTGGTGTTGGCGTCTTTTTTCAAAAATTCCTTCATTTTGGAGAGAGCGGGACTGTTGACTTTGGTATCATAGATACCAATGAGTAAAAAGTTTTGCAAGGGTTTGGTGGATAACAATTCTTCCAACAATTTCAAACTATCGGCATCGGCAAAATGAATATTATCCACCACCATACACAGAGGATGGACCTCGCTGACTGCGTGTAATAGATCCCGTACGGCAAAGGCCAAACGATTCAGTCGCTGCAGGGCATTGTTATCAAAGGCCATTAAAAGACGACGTTCCAAGGGAGCACATTCCAACAACTGTGAGAGGGGTGGACAAATGGTACAAACCAAGGGTCCTTCCCCACCCAAGGCTTCTTCCAAACGATGTTTCCACATGGCCTTTTGTCCATTGTTGTTGTTATTTTTGAGTAGTTGAATGCACAAATGACTCAGACATTCACTGAACGCACTAAAGGGTTGGGCGGCCGTCGAATGTTGTTCACAGGATCCCCGGCAGACCATGGCCTTTGCGAATCCCTCATTGCTTTCCATGGCCTGTTCGACCAAGGTCGTCTTGCCGACTCCTCGTGGTCCCGAGACCCAGATCACCTCACTAGGATTTTCCATCCATTCCAACGAAATGCGTTCCATGGCATTGGAGAGCGAAGTGAGTTGTCCCTGACGTCCCCGAAAGGGTAATTTGCCTTGAGGAATAAATTGTGGTTGCTGCTGCTGATCTTGGTCTTGTCCTGGTTGCGGCGACCGCTGTGATGAAGCAATAGTGGTAGAAGGTCGATAACTCAAGCGAGAGCTACTGCCTTGAAGTTCTTCTCGTCCCAAATTGGTAAAATTGTAACTGGAATCAAAGTCCTTGACACCACCACTACCATTAGCACCATTGGAATTGTCGCGCTTGTGACGAGGACCACCGGAACCATTCAAATTGGAACTACTGCCAACTTCAAAGTCTTCAGATTTTTCCTCTGTCAAGGAAAAGGAATCATCAAAGGTTTTTGGATTATTCGGCATGCTGCTTGATGCTGCTGCTCCTGCTGGTGGTAATGGCAAAATCAAGAAAGAGAGTAAATAGATGCACGACAAGAGGCTGGAACCAATCTTGCTACTACCGGGTAGGATGATTGTGTGTGTACAAGGTACTGGTTCCTGGTAAAAATTTCCAACAAAGCGGTTCGAAATGGCCGTGCCAAGCACCAAAAGATTCAAAAAAATCAAGGTTATCAAACTTGTGTAACGACGTAACGACAACGCCAATCGGGTGATCGGGTGTGTGATGGCGAGCTGCGAGACAAGATTATTCGGAAAAGGTAGAGTCGTGGCCGCTTGTCACAGGCAGGATCCAGGTAGCATAAATGTTGCTATAAATCTCAACAGCCTCTTAAATGGACATTCCCACACCATAATTCTACCCTGGACCAAGCTCGTGACTCGCGCGAACAATTTTTGGGAACATCTATCGACTTGTCCGACTACATGTGCACATGATGTTGAAGGCTTCATCTTTTCTGGGCATACACGAGTGTCATACGGGGTAAACGTATGTCACCGTCGCGCCAGTCGGTTTTTTGATGTTTTGAACTTGCTGACCTTTCTTTGTGTTTCTCGCTCTCATCACATATCCAACAACCGAAACAAGAGCGACGGCACCACCCCTCTATATTCCTTGCCTATACTACTCCTTGTTTCCAAAAGAGAGAGAGGGAAACAGAAACCCAGAGAGAGGGAGCGAGGGAGAAAGTATGCCATTCTTTGTGTTGCTCTTGACACCGCGGGTCAAGAAATTTGAATTGATTCATTTTCAAAAGACACCTGAATTCATTACTGTCCAAGCCTTACTGAGTCAACTCCAACAATTGACACAAAATGTCGAATTTCAAGAACAAGTTCATATTGGCTTTTATTGTCCCAAAACCAACCAACAATTACTATTAGGCAACGTAGACGATCCTTCGGGCAGTGGCAAAACAAAGAAAAAGGAGGATCCGTCCAGTGGAGCCATTGCTGATACGGATAAGGAAAATACTGAAAATGGTGCCACCCCGACCACTAACAACAACAGCAGTAATGACAATGATGTCAAGAGTCAAGGGCAACAACCAAACAACAAACTCACCACGATCCTGGACGATACTTTGATTTCGGAAGAGTCCACTGACCCTCCCTTGTCCGACAAGATCCCCGCGGAAATTTCAACGACATCCTCCGACAGTGCAATCCTAACAGCTGAGGATGAAGCAGCAGATTCGGCTGTTATGGATCCCGTCTTGGATTTGGAATCCTTGGGACAAATTCTAGTGGCCATTCCCAAGGGGTTCAAAATGAGTCATATCAAGAAACAAACCAATAAAATATTGGAAAGTCCCGCCTTTCGATTGTTAACTGCCAACTCGTTGGATCAAGCGGAAAATAGTACCGTGGCTCAAGAACTGGAACATTTAAAACGACAAAGTCTTACCACCAATGTGGCGCAATTTCTCAATGATCAAGTGTCTCAAAATGAACAAACCACGGCTCTGTATCAACAACAACAATTGGAACTGGAACGACGACGTGTTTCACCCAAATCCACTGCACCCGATGCTCATGGTCTATCACCCCTCGATGCCATGCGCGTGGCACAAAATCAACAAAAGGCGGCGGCACGACAACAAGAACGATTGACTCTTCAACAATATCAGAGACATTCCGATGCCTTGTTAGTTGTTGATACTAACATGACTACCACCACAGGAGCCTTGTCATCACCCGAAATGCAAGGATTGGACACCCCAGCGACGGTATCCAATCCATCGTCATCCGGAGCAGTTGCCGGCACGGAGGAATCGAACCGTACAACCCCCACCGAAATGTTTATTTCATCCTCCATGGTCCGTCGACAAACTATAGAACAACAAAAACAAGTGGAATTGGAGGCTATTCGAAAACAAGCCATTGCACAAACCACCAAGAATAGTTCCTACTTTGCTGCTACTACCACTGCAACTCCTGCGACGACTCCGCAAGACTCAGTATCCAATTCACGACGATCATCGTATCAAGAACAAACCAAGGCCGAATTGGAAGCTCTTTGCAATATTGATACCAAGAGTTTATCTCAATCATGGCGTGGATCAACCACTAGCAACCCTGCCGATGCCCTTCCAACAACGGCCCCCACCAATCGTAGCATCAAGACCACCTTTATCACGAAAGTGTCACCATCCTTGTCCTCGTCAAATCTTGGATCATCATCCGCTCATAATGCGGAATTGGAAGAATTACGAAGACAAGGATTGACCAAAATGGTATCGTTACAACATGTTCCCCAGTTGGTACGTTTTTACAAAATGGTTGTCATCGCTCGATCTATCTTTGTCGGATGGATTGTAGGGCCGGGCAAACATTTCTCTGATCAAACTCACCATGCCTTTTATCGTTGTCTCGACGTTCTCTTTCGTCTCGGGTGGTTCTATCTCATTAGGAAAAGCGGTCTTCAAGTATGAATAGTAGTCAACATGAATTGGAAAAACTTAAAACTTTGGGATTGACCAAATCGGTCAAATCTCAATTTGCAGATACCGTCAAGGCCAATGAAGAACAGACCATGGCCTATCAAGCGCAACTTCGTGATTTGCACGAGCGAAAATCCAAAACCAAAGCCTTTGAGGCGTCTCGCAATGAATTATCGGCCGCCGATGCCGCTCAATTCTCCTTTGCCAAACAAAGGCGCGAAGAGGAATTGAAAAAACGCGAGGCCATGGGATATTACCAAAATTACAAGAGTGGTACCGAACCTGCACCTACTGATAGTGATTGGAAAACCAAGGGCAAGGTCTTGACGACCATTGGACAAGATCCAACCAACGCCAATACCAAAGAATGGGAAGCAGCGCCCACAGAAAATGATCCGACTACTGGTCGCAGTACTGCTGCTCAATGTGAAGCACCCAAGAAGAACTTGTTGGCTGAAACGAGACCATCGTCAGACAAGGTCAAACAAGGTTGTGCGTGTATTATTCTATAAAAAAGTGCGAGAGAGAAAGAGAGTGGTGATTGGACTATCAAGAATTTAAGCTACGGGGGTACTTGCAAAAAAGTGCAGTTGCAAGGTTACATCTAGTGAACTACAACGTGCCTACCGTTCCCTTTTTTCTTTGTCTTGAATAAAAAACCGACCGTGGATGCTTTTGAGTATCCACAGAAAAAGACTGGCTAGTGCAAGAACCAAAATCACACGACGACCATGGCATTTGTACATAGTTCAGCTTCTGGAAGAATGGTATAAAGAATGGATTTTTAGCAGAGAAGGTTATACCGTTGTGATTTACTAAGCAGATCGAATCGGTCGTGGATTCGAACAACCTGAATTTTCTCTTAGTAAAGAGTTGGTGGGTTGGGAGAGGCTGGAAACGAGACCAGGTCGGTGAAGGGATTTCAGTTTCGGGATAACAAATGCAAAGTTCACTAGTCATTTCATCCATACACATGCAGAGAGTGCTCCTATAATGGAACTCTGCCTTTATCATAGACAGCAATGCAATATTGTGTCGTCTCGTCGAAACCGAGCTGTATGGCCCGTCAAGATATTTCAGGCCTTTACTTTTAATACGTGCAACAGGCCTGTCACGGTTCTTTGACTTTTACAGACTCTCATCCGAAAGGCTTTCCCTGTACCTTGACTGGGATTTCGTTGCTCGAAGCGAGGCATAAACTGGATGAACGGTAAAGTGTGGCCGTGCTCGGTGCCTGGTGATGTTCATCACACGACGCTCATCAATGCAAAAGTTGTGTGTTGAATCTCTGGAATAATTGTATCGTCTGGATATTCCAATAAACATTCATTGCGGTGCTCACGAAGAATTGAAAACAGCTTCATGAAACTTGTATAACTCATATGAACTTGCCGGCGGAAAAGGGATCTCTTCGTAGGGGTCGCAACAAACTCTTCCCAAGCCGTACGTTGACGCCTCAGCAAAGGACAAGATTGTTGGGCACTATGAATCTTTGTTACCCGATGAATCTTACTGCATTCAATTTTCTTCATCGTGTTGTAGAGTCAAAGCGTTGAAATATTGCTGTGGTGGCAACACGAATTCTTGTGATTTTCCTTTGGTTCACACGACAAAATGAGGGACATGACGGCAAAAAATGGCGCGAAGTGTATTCGTCTGTTGTCGTACGTCGAAGGAGAAGGTCAAAACACGATTTTATTGAAGCTTCTGATGTGAGACATGATCAAGAAGTCATACCAGGTACTACAAGGGGTACTTGCAAGAAGGAGCAGTGGAATGGTTAATAATGCGTGAAGTACGCGCCTACTGTTCCAGTTCTTAACCGCCATGACGACGACAGCGACATGGTACGCAGTCAAGCTACTGAAAGAATGACAAAGTATTGATTTCTACAACACAAAAATTCACCTTGGTCCCCGACTATACTGTAGGAAGTTGACTAGCATGCCGATGAATCAGTCGCGAGTTTGATGCAACGAGAAAATAGGATGGATGTTCTGTTAACTACTTGTTGGTTGGTGGCTGTACAATGATTTAACGACACACTGTCCGCGAAGTATTTCTGGTTTGGAATATAAAATTGCAAAAGGTCATCATTCCCTTTGTCTATTTACATGTAGGGTGACTGTTCCTTTCATGGAGCTCTTACTTTATCGTATTTTATACAATGTATCTGTCTTCTTGTCGTAAAAATATTTATCTTCCTCGTTGATATGTTTGAGGCGTTTACTTTTGACGCGCGCAACAAGCCTGTCACGGTTCTTGGACTTTTGTAGACTCTCATCCGAGAGGCCTTGCCGGTACCTTGCTTCGGCTACCTCTGGTCGAACCTCCCATTCAATGTGATTAAAGTACTCGTCGCCGTCTTCAGTTCCTGGTGATAAGTTCTTCAAAAGACGCTCATCAATGCAAAAGTTGTGCAGTCGGGCCACACACTCTACTAGTCTCCAAACATCTGTGGATTGACAAGGTAAAGGTTGTTGAAAAATGGACCAGTTCCGTAGCATCGTACCAAAGGCTTTTTCGATTTGCATTCGGCATTCGGCGGCATAGTAATTGAAATTTTTGTTTTTTGGAATGGTGGCCTTGTCGCGACCAAACATTGGAATCAAATGCTCGGTAGGAATGTAACCACAATCTGCAATCGCACAAAAGTTCCCAGGAAGCTTCTCAATCAAATCTCCTAGAGGACATTCTACCAATGCAACATCATCTTCTCTGTCTCCAGGCCCACCGACGCCCAGAAACAAAAAGCGCCCTTGATGGTCGCAAGCACCCTGGATATTCATACCATACGTGTTGTAATGGTGGGAGAAAAACTCATCTGGATCAGAGTTCTCGGTGTCCTTGTCTTCATCAATTTCTAAATGATACCCATCAATAACACAGACGCAGGTATCAATAGCCTCCTTGTAGGAAATAGATTGGAACCCAAGTGCAGCTGCAAGGCATTCTTCCTCGGTTTTTGGAAACTTGATTTGTAGTTCTGGAACCTTACTTTCAAGAATCGCGTCAATGGTTGACCACAATATTTTTTTAAACGACGCCTTTGGAATACCAAAAAGCGCCAAAATGTCCGAGCACCTGTTTTTTGCCAACCAATGTAGTACCACGTAAAGTCGAATCTCCGCAACGATGGGCCCACTTGGAGCAATCATTAAATTGCGATTGAGGTGCTCACGAAGGAACGACAGTAACTTTACGAAACTTTCATACTCCATGCGAACGTCACCTTGGAACTTGGGTGTATTAGCATTGGTCGCAACAAACTTTTCCCAATCCGTCCGTTGTTGACTCAGACAATGTTGTCGGGAACTACTCGTTTGAAACTTTGCCACACGAGAAACCTTTTTGCATTCTATTGTCTTCATTTTATAGGGTCAAAAACGGTAATTGTGAAATTGTTGCTGTGTTCACAGTGAACCAGTCGACATTCGAATTCACTTCTGTCAAGTGATTTAAATGTTATGTTGACTGCAGTGCTAACTACCTACTACCGGTATGCACCTTTTCTCTGCTGCACAGGAAACAAAAATGGCGCGCTTCCTTTTCGCCCCTTCAACTTCCAACTGACGCACAACAGACAAGATTGCATGACCTTGGAGTCGCACCCGGTACCTGGGTATCTGGTTACGTGTACCACGTACTTCCAGTAGTACCTATCATCTTTTATTCGTGTAAGCGAAACAAAACAAAGAAGTACCGGGTAGTCGCAAAAAGCAAAAACCTGGAGTTGCCATCGAACGTCTAGAAATGACGATAAAAGGATTGCGACCACACTTCTTTCCAAACAAGAAATCGATGCAAGTGCTCTTTTTAGTAAGAAAGCACCCGCGATGACACACTGCCTATTCAGATTGGTAGATCCTATATATGGCAATTCCAAACTTGAGACTAAGTTCCTGAACTATAGCGTGGTGGTTTCGGTACTTTTCTCTGTTACCGCCGTGCTTACAATACATCTATGTGGCAATGACGTGAAAGGTCACAAGACAAGCAGAGTTTTAGAAGCGATTCTTGCTGTTGTCACCATTGGGATTTCTTACAGTGCCACGGCTTGCGTGGCAAGATGGAAAAATCGAGCAGACACTGTGCGGATTGAATTTCTAGACACCAAATATTTGAGGATTATGCAAGGAGTATTTACTATGATGTCCAAGGATGCTCAGAACACAATAACAACAAGTGAAAATCCTTTTTGTCTGGATCTAGAGAATCGCATTCGTCGATTCAAGCAAGTTGCAACTAAACATGGTTTTGACGATTCAGAGCTTGCCAAATGGATCGATTCTTGCCAACGTGTTCGACAAGACATGAATAATTCTGATTCTATTCTAGAATTTCAATCCCAGCTACTAAGTGACGCCATGTATGGAATTCGTCATGAAAATAGTTCCGTGCAAGCCGCGGTTTTGGACCTGAATGATTGGTGCTCGATTCGATTGCTTTACCTTGATCAACAAGACTCAAACCAACTCCATCATTATCAATCAAGCCCTCATCTCTACCACATTGCTGAAACGCTGTACAAGAGGCTTTGCATTTTCCGGGAAAGCCTGGAGACGTCGTTACTACGTGATAATTTTCAATCATGGCGATATTGGTTCAGGTCCATGACGTTTAATGCCGCAACCTTACGACGGATTGCCAATTGGCTAGACAGTGACATCAGCCAAATTTATGGAGGAGCCTCTTTTGTTTCACATTACAACAAAAATGCTATTTCGCCACGACAAGTGTACGATGTACATGTCTTTCTTTGGGCAACGTTCCAAAGTGAACTCGTATCAATAGTCCTTGCAGCCATGTTTCTAGTGCATATTGCGTCTTGGACTGTTGCAACGGTTCGTGTCCTCGCCTTGGCTCTTGGTGACATCCCTCTTGGCACTCGAATTCCCAGCCTAGCCACGACCGCGGTATTTGTTTTGAGTGTAATGTTCGGATCATGCTCATTAGTACAAGTGTTGTTTGTTCTTGCGCACTTGAAGACTGCGCTTGCTGCCAAAGTGTCTGCAAGTGCCAATGCCCTGTCGTGTGGCAAGCAAGTGGCAATCCTCAAGATCAAAAAGTTTGTCGAGGTCCAATCTCTGGTAAAAACGTTGCGATTACTCGGACTATGGTCGGGGGTGTTTGCAGTGGAATGGTCACTGCGCATGTTGGGAATTTCAGCACCGGCTCATGGGAAGGAGACAACCAGCCCTTTTTGGATAGTCCTAGCGCTCGCATTTTCCCTGCTGGCTTGGGTCGGTTCCTTTGCTCTAGAATCGTACGTTTTTGCAAAAAAGTCTTGGTATCCTCAATTGGGCAAGGATGTCATGGAGGCATATTGCGATGAGTTAGAGCAATTATATATCAAGTACTCGATTCCCATGTTGCATGAAATCGATCCACCTCCACCACCCTTACGACCAATTAATCACGAACAAAAGCAACAAGAATGGGCATGGGAAGACGTCGGCTTTGAGTTTTTCCACAAGTATCCATTGGACTTGGCGTTTCCAACCGACTGGTTTGCCTCTATCGTACAAAGCATGCAAGAGACATGGATCTTGATGCGTAAAGAGAAGGAGGTATGAGAAGAATTGCAAGCAAGTACATGTACTGTTCATAGCTACAATGTACCGGTAGTAGAGCCTTGTTTTCGTGAAACTCCGATCAAGGTACATAGTTACGTCTAACAGGTACTACCGGTAGTACCGAGTATCTTTTCTGTGACGGAGGCAAGTTCCCATCACGGTCAAAAAGATCCCCGTGCAGAAAAATGCGGTAGAAGTGGGATTTTCATGCAACCGCTGGAAGAGGTAGTAACTGAAAGGGACGTTTTGCGCGCGCCCCAGTCCTCCTCAAATCCCTCCTTGGTGTCACTATCGATCCAGAGTAAAACCCTAGTCCTGATAGACTCTGGTAGAGCAACAAAGAAGAATGAGTTACAGTCCTTATCCTCCACCACGAGGTGGCGGTGGAGCCGGAGGTAGCGGCGGTGGCGGTGGAAGCTTCAATGATCGTGGTGGTACGTTGTCTCTAGTCGTGGTTCGTCGTATTGGAAAGTGTCATTTGCACAAATTAAGAATCTCTAACCATGATATTGTTGGTCTGAAAATAACTGCTCGTTGGGAATATTGGAACATATTGATATATGTTGCAGGATTCGGTCGAGGTGGAGGACGCGATGCGGGTCGCCCCTTTCATGGAGGTGGTGGGCGTAAGTTTTTCTTTCTTTCCATTGTCTGGCTGGAATTATTATTAGATGGAAGGAGCTTATTCGACCTCTTGGGTGAATCTCTCTTTTTAGGTGGTGGACGAGGTGGTGGTGGTGGTGGTGGTGGTGGCTCTCGAGCACCTGTCATTCCTGTCATTCGATCGTAAGTGTCTCGTCCTACCTTGACACATACCTTTTTGAAAAAACCAAAGGTTCTGACACAAGCATTGGCTCCTTGTATCTCCTTCTTGTCGTTGTTGTTTCTTTGTTTTCTTTCTTGCAGACCCCAAAATTTGGTAGTCAAAACCAATCTATTTCAAATTGATTATAGTGGTGATCCACTATCGACTTGGACCCAATACAAGATGGACTTTGTCCTGTTGAAGGGGACCAAATATGCCGATCGTGATTCGTGGAAAAGTGTGGGGGAGGCTCATCCCGAACGAGTGAGTCGGATGCAATCCCGACTCGAAAAGTATGGTTCTACCGAATTTACTCGCAAGATTTGTCAATTGCTTTGTCAACAAGTCCAACGAGAATTGAATATCTTGCTCGTGGTACGTATGCGTCTCCTTTCGTTGTTGCACGTTACACCCTCGTCCGAGGATGGTACTTATCTCGCTAATGCAACTTTTTGGCATTGCTCGTGAATACTGTGTAGACGGATTCGGCTCAAATGGCCATTTCGGCCCTTCCCCTCTGGAATTTGGATGAATCCCCCATCAAAGAATTCTTTGTTAAATTGGATCGCATTGGAGTCAAGGTCATTTTACAATTTACCAATCAAGTTCCATTGGGACTCTGGTTTCGCAAACCAACTACCACCGAGGAATTGGCCACTTTTAACCAAATCAAACAAAGTATTGAAATCATTGTCAAGCATGGCATGGGTACCAATTTGGTCACAGTAGGCAAAAATCCCGATACCTTCTTCTTGCCCGATCATTGTCAAATGCAGTTAATGAGAGGAGGAGGGAGAGGTGGAAATCCTTTTGCATCCTACTATGTACGTGTGACAAAAAGTGATGCCTTGTCGTCTTGCATATTGGCCGGTGATCTAACTGCCTAGCTCTTTTTTGGTCATTTTCACAGGAACGACCAGGAGCCTATGCACCTCGCATTGGAATCAAGCAATCAGCTCGTTTTAGCAATCAAGGAAAGTTGTATTTTGCATTCAATAATACTGTGGACTGGTTGTTTCGTGGAGGTGGTCCCGACGAGGAAAGTACTGTCCCCGTGCTGGTAAGTGCGAACGAATGGACACCATTTGCCGCTTGTGGAGAAAGTGAGCACATTGGATTCTGACCGTGGACTACTACTTTGGGTGCTGCACATGAATGTTAGGATGTTGCCAATAGGACCATTGCTGGAATTTCCATTCCGAATTTGAATCAAAAAATTCCCGGACATGTGCAAAAAGAAATTGAAGAGGCCCTTTCCAAAATGACCTTTACAATCAAATACCAAAAGGGGCCAAAATGGGAAGCAGGTATGTTGTTGCTGTATCATGTGATATAATTGCTGCCAGGAATGGATGCCATGCAATCTCATGCCATCCATTTGAATTATTGTTTGGTAGGACGTCAGGCCCTTGGAAAGTCAGAGCAGTATATTCGAGACAATCGTGTTCACAAAGTAGAGCAAACGTTAATGAAAGCCAAATTTGCCAAAACTGGTGAACCACTTGCACCCAAAATCAAATGGGGATGTGACGAGGAATCTTTTGAAAAGAAGGAAGGTGACAAAACCATTGTTTACAACATTGCGACGTACTTTAAGGAAATTTATGACGTGGATATTCGATACCCCAACATGCCCGTGATATCGACGGCACGAAAGGGATGGTTCCCCGTGGAATTTCTGTACCAAGAAGTCTCGCGGGTGGGAGGAAACACACCGGAAAAAATTCAAAAGGTTCTAGCCTATCATGACAACAATGCCGGTACGGCTCGTGTGGAACATCTTCAGATTGTCAAGAAACTAGCCTTTGAGACGGGCGGTGAAAACAGTCTGGTCAATCTCTTGAAGAATTTCAGTCTTTCTGTCCATTCGGAACCCGAGTCGACTAGAGCTACTCAGCTTCCGCCACCACCCATTGAATTTTCCAACCGAGACCGTATGGATGCTTTGAATGGCTCATGGAACTTGCGCGACAAGATGTTTTACAGGTATGTGCTTTTTGTGGCTATTTGTTGATGCTTTCGTCTTGGTTATGTAGCAAGTGACTGATAGCCTGTTGATAGTCCTGCCGACTTGCCCTCGTACGCAGTGATTGATATTGCTAGGCCAAGTGGACTCGGAGCAGATCAAATCATGAAGGCGCTCTTTGATACCATGGAACGACATGGTATGCGAATCTTGAACAATGGAAAGTCGCACTTGAGGAATCTCATTGTTCGACACCAAGGAGGACTGGACACGGACAGTGTAAGTCAATTTTCATGGTTATTCAAGTTAAAACAGAGATAGTTTCCTCACCTTTCCGCCTCCTACAGGTGATGAGGTCAGCCGAAGAAGCTGCTAGAAGGGCGAAGGAATGTTTTCTCCAAAATGCCAACATGTATTACGGATGTTCGATCGAAAATGATGGAAAGCTCCAAGACACGTGGCTTATCAAGCACAATGGAGAATGGCATCGAATTCCACGAGAACCCACCCAATTTACCCATGTTATCACCAATGCGCAAAATGGATCCAAAGCCGAGGCACGAGTGCAATTCTGCTGCGAAGGTAGATGGTTGGACCCCTCCGAGGTTGCTGGTGATGGTAGGTCACTCCCTTTATCAGTATTACTCAAGATTGTCGCGAAATGGATTGTACTAACCGGCTCTTGCAGTTCCTGTTCAGTCACTTGGTTACAAGGTACCGAATTGGAACCCCATCATTCTTGAAACCGAAATCTCTGACAAGAAACTGTACAACGTTGTAGATAATTGGCAACTCGAATGTCCTGCCATGCTTTTCGTTTATCTACCTGAAAAGGAGACCGGATCCTATAATTGTGTCAAGAGTATTTGTGACCTCTTCATCGGAGGAAATACTCAGTGCATTGTTCAAAAGACTGCTTCGGCACAAAAACTGCTTGGCCAGTAGTAAGTCACACGATCCCATACTTTGCTTCCTTACCTTCGCTCCGACTAACTGTAAACCATTGCACAAAGTTGTTCCAACATTGCACTCAAGGTAAACACCAAGCTATCCAACAAGGCTAACAATGCACATGCTTGGACAGTTCAGAATCCGGCACTCCAGTGGATACCACAGCTTCCTACCATGATCTTTGGTTACAGCGTTGCACATGGTCGCGTGAATGGCGACCCGTCGACTGCCTTGGCAGGCTCTGTGTGTCTCTTGAGTCCCATGCAAATGGGCCAGGCCGTGAAATTCCAAAAGAAGTCAGGGGATGTCATTGATCCTGCTGTTTTGAAAGAACTTGTTCGTGACCTGGCCATGAATTTCTTTGCCCACAAGGATGAAGTTCCCGAAAGAATTATCGTGTTCCGTGACGGTGGTTCAGAAGGATCATTCCAAAACATCAAGAATCAAGAAGTTGCTGCTGTTCGAGAGGCGCTTTGCCAATTAAATAAAGAAGCAAATCGTGCCTGTCCGTATTCTTGTCCCGATCGCAATTGTGCTGGTTGCGCCCCGACCATAACATTCGTTGTTTCGAACGAGGTGAGTTGGACTAATTGTTCAGTGCCTTCCCTGTCTCCATCGACTTTCACGCTAATAATTCTTTGGTAACAACCAACAGGACCACAATCTGAGAATTGTTCCAGGTAAGATTTTGCGCAACATGCGATGGCCCTGTAGTCTCAAACCTGCCTTACCATTTCTGCAAACTCCGTTTTGAAGAAAACGCCAATGAAGGTGTCAAAGGCAATGTACCTAGTGGTACCTTGGTGGACCACGTTGTTGATGATTACAAGCTCGAAGAAGGTGGTTCATTTTCGTTCCTCTTGACAGCTCAGGGTGGTCTCAAGGGTACCTCAAAGCCCATGTACTACCGTTGCATTTTGAACGAAAACGAGCGTCCTCCTATTCGTTTCGCCAATGATACTACGAGAAATTTAACAGGACTTGACAAATCTGCCATGCATGAATTGGTGTATGGATTGTCATTCCAATGTAAGTTCGAGTTTTTGGCGATCTTTGGAAATACTTCTACGTATCTAATTTCTTGACCGCCCAATACCATCAATGTAGACGGATCGGCAACCAAGAGTCCCCGAAAGGTGCCAGTCCTTTTGAACAGTGAGAAGTTGGCTAATCGTGCCATTAATTATGGACCCTACCTGTCCCATGTCGGTGTGACTATCATTCCAGACGACAATAATGAAAATCATTTGATTCGCCGGGATGAAACTGGACAAACTCTTGGTGGTCGGTTGTTTGAAAGTTATGGAGTCTTTGACGATCGATGCTTTTTGAGTGAAAATCCAGCACACATTGGATGGGTAAGTTTACGGGACGAAGAAGCCAGAATCCACAATGTATATTGGACACACAACCATCCTCACACATCTCCTCCGTCCCTACTGTTGTAGCGAGCTCCTTTCCGTCCTCATATTACTGGATAAAGTTGATGCGGGCCTTATTTCCTCAAAGCATCACGTGAAGTGGTTCGGCAAAAATGGGAATCTTTTGTGTCAATTAGAGAGAGTTTTTGCTGATGAATCGACAATAAATCTTGTTTTCGGAAGACTACTACTGCAGTACAAAATGCATTTGGTACTCAAGCATAGCAAACAAACAGACACCAAGGATAAGCTTCGCTTATTTACTTTTTTGCTTGGCTTCATTTGGATCCACCGCGTAGGCTTTTCCCATTGGTCAATGAAGGACTCGAAAATTTCTGCCGTTACAGTCATCTCTGAGACGTCGTCATCACAATTGGGGTAAAGAAGTGTGATCGTTCCATACACGGGGTACCTGTATCTCTGTTGTTCTCTCTGTTTCTTGGATCTGCATGGTCTCTTGAGGCTTGGGGACTTGTCAAACTCATCGTCATCATTAGAATAATCATCAGAATCATCAAAGTGGCTGGAGTGTTCCGTCAAATGGGACACCTGTATATTCGTCGTTCTCTCCGTTTCTTGGCTCTCTTGGCGCTTGGAGACTCGTCACAATCATCGTCATCATCAGAATGATCATGAGAGTAAAGAGGCTTGATAGTGCCGTCGATGGGACATCTGTATATCCGTCGCTCGCTCTGTTTCTTGGCTCCGCGTGGTCTCTTGGCGCTTGGGGACTTGTCACAATCAATGTCATCCTCAGAATCGTGGTCATCCACCTCATCATCATCATAGTTATCCTCATCAGAATTGAAGAATAACTCTATAAATACGACTCTTCCCACGTTTGTCCTTGACGCTGGAGGCGATAAAGCTAAAAATCGGAACTTCCCTCTTCTGCGAATCATAACATTCAAGGATTGATTTTGGAAATTGTGGACTTTCCATAACTTTGCTTGTGTAGTTGTACTTTTTGAATGATGACGAGCGAGCGATATGGTGAAGGGAGACACCAATAATCGGTGACACTTCGTATTGGACGAATTGCAACATTATAATACTACTAAGTTAGTAGTTAGTAGAACTCTATTGCATAGTCACCATGCAGACCACAGTACCTACTGTACCAGGTACGTTCACTGTCAGTACCAGATACAAGTACCTACGTACAAGAGCTGTCGAGAGTGTACCTTAGACATACCTGGTAAATAACGGTACCAAGGTACCGGTGACAATGATTCCTTCTCTAAGTCGCGAAGTAGTCTTGACTGTGAATACCGGTACCTTGTAGTGACAACAAGCACCGGTACTAACAAAAAGTACATGCAGTGGTGAATATCGCCTCTCTTTCTCTTCATTCACATTCAAGTCCATTGGCACCAGGAAAACGCCATGTATCACGACTTCTTCATCGATTCTACCTCCCCACCCAAAAATCTGAAAAAGTGCCTGAAAGAAATATCCACGCTATCTTTGGATTCTGAGGAATGTTATCCTAGATTGTTTCTTTCTGACTTGGTGGTCACCCCTTCCATCCTGGCCCCATTGGTTCAGGTCTTGAATCAACCTCTACCCCAATCACCTAGCACTGTCGCCACACCGATCAAATGGGAAACGGTCCACTTTAGAGATTGTGTAGTTACACCACCAAGGACCGGTTGGTTATTTGCCTGGAAGAATGAAGCTCGCAGTTCTCCCGACGATATACGCCTCCTCGCTTCCACATTGGCACGTCGAACCAAGTTCCTAAGGCTCACAGAGTCTCCTGAGATTCTTGAATGCTTGTGTCATGCTCCTGAACTTGAGACGGAGGATTTGCTTCTTGAACAGTGGCGGGAGAGTTTGGATGCCATGGAATGTGAAGGATTGGGTGGCTTGGTTCAAAGGAGTCGCCGTTTGAAGCGTCTGACAATCATCGGCCCTAGAAATCTGGAAGAGCTAGAGATGCTGGGGGAACATTTCGCCAACGCTATCCACTTACAAGAGCTACTAATCAAGGCACGCGATCGGCCCGCTAGATATCAACTCATTGGACAGACAGTATCCGATAGAATGCCTACTAGATATCAACCACAAAGACAGGCAATATATCTATCGGAAACAGTGGTCAGACAAGGTGACATTTTTGGGCGGCTTCTACGAAACCCACAATGTCAATTGAAAAAGTTACAACTGACGAGCATGCAGCTGGAAGATTTTCATTTCATGGCGTTTGTTGAGGCGTTACCCACCTCGCAACTTGAGGAACTAAATGTCGCCGACAATAATATTCAACGTCCAAGTGTTTTGGCATTTGCTGCACAACTTCCTAGGATCAAGTGTTTGAAAGTTGTTGACCTAAGCGGCAATCCTTGGGAAAGTTGTCAGGAAGACGACTGTTGGGGGGATTTGCTCCACGGTTTGTGTGAAAATCACTCTATTGAATTAATAAAGACAAGGCACTGGAGTCCACTGCTAGTTCTCCTGCGATTCCATGGCAACTTGAATCGAGCGGGACGACGAATCCTGGGAACTTCCAATAGTGTTCCCGCAGGACTATGGCCTTTGATTTTGGCGCGAGCTGGCAACGATAAATACCATGCCGACCAAGAGTTGCGGTATGAAACACGCGTTGAAAAGTACAGGGCTGATGCAATCTTTTTTTTCTTGCACGGTAGTCCCATCCTATCATTTATATGTTCCTCTACCACATCAAGGATGTAAACCAAATTTATGGATCGGTGACCGCTACAATCAAGGCACGGCCGGTTCCGCCAACAGCCAAGAAAATCAGGATACAAGCATGATGGAGGGTTGCCCAAAGATGAAGATTTTGGGACGGATCAAAGGTATGGAAAACTCATTCTCTCGTTAGTACCGTAGTTCTACCTGGTACTAACGAAATTAGTGGTAGGAAGGGTACCAGGTACAAGGATTAGTGGTACCAGGTATGTACATTATCGGTACCTATCGGCATACCATCGGCCGCCAAAACGGATTGACGTACATACGAAAAGATTCACAATCAAGACCCCACCAAATGGCACAAATTGATTTTTGGCATTCATCTCTCGAATGACGCCATTATTGCACGTATCCGTTCTATTACACCTGTTGGTTTTGTCCTCTGCATGGCATTTGGCGAAAGTGCAACGGGTGTCACCCTCGCAAGGATTTTCTCGGTTGGCTGGATCATGGACGGATGATGATACGACTCCATTATCGTCAGCATCATCCTCGCATGCTGCCAAGTCATCGTCGACTCACTTGTCACGTCGAGCCCTGGTCGAAGCAACGAGTCAATCGATCCTGTTGGGAGGGGCATTATTATTGGGATTCCCCCCGGCTGCTACGGCAGCCTATATTGATCCTGCCACCAATGCACCGACAATTACGGACAAGGTCTATTTGGATGTGGAATGGGTGAATCCATCGTCGGTCAAAACTCAAGCCCGAATTACGATTGGCTTGTATGGACAAGTCATGCCGAAAACGGTAGAGAACTTTGTCACATTATGTCGACAAAATGCCTATGCCGGAACGACCTTTTATCGTATCATTTCCGACTATTCCATCCAAGGTGGAGCTGTTGGGGATACTACCGAATCGGGAAAAAGTGGTCGATCGGCATTTAGTACTACTCCAACCTTTGAACCTGATAATTACAACATTCAACATACCCTGCAAGGATGTTTAAGTATGGTTCGAGATCCATCGGGAGGAGTCGATTCCCGATTCTTTATTCAACTCCAAAATGATGCTGGATGGGCCGACGATCGATATGCTGCCTTTGGCATTGTTTTGGACAATGGCATGGAAGTGGTCAAGCAGTTGGAAAAGGTTCCAGTACAACCTCCCAAGAATAACCCCAAACAACCCGTTCGAATAGTAGCAAGTGGAGTACTATGATAGTGGAATAAAATTATACCAGGTACCACCGGTAAAGTGCAACTTGACTGTGAATTCCTTCCATAGTACCGTTAGTACGTCACCGGTGTCAAAGTCGATTCCCACGGGGTCTCGTGAGTCGTGAACGTCGCCGTCGATCCTCACTCCTCACAATTCAAGTCTGATGCACGGCCAGGACATGCACCGGTGGAACCTTCGTTGATATGATGCAAAAAAGGAATCCGGTTCCAGGGCTCTCACAAATCTGTGGAGATGGTATGAATTCCCCTTTACCGAATCGATGCTTATTATGTCTAGCATTATTACTTGTGTTGGTGGCGACGCCTATCGAGGCAATGATCCAGGTGGCTTGCCGGATCAAGAATGGGTACCAGACGGGCTCACTGTCAAGGCATGTAACGGCAACCATTTCAGTCGGGCGACCGCATCGATTTCGATGCTTTTCCAGCTGGGATGACTTTATGGGAAGTGTGGAAGATTTATTATCGGCCAATTCCAAGGAGCTACATCCAAATACTCTGAAAGATGAGGCTTCGCCAAACGATGGAGACTGGTGTACCATTGATCCCAACGATTATGCCGATGGCATGGTGTCATCATCATCATCTTTATCCCTCCAACCTTCACCCATGGAAGAAAAATGTATAAATGGTCGTCGTGTGTTTATCAAACGTGATGATCTTCTTCGTTTACCAGGATCATCAATATCAGGCAACAAGGCTCGGAAAATGTTCTTTTTGAATCAACTCCCCGTCTCTAAATTCCCCCAATGCATTGTCAGTTATGGTGGTCCACAAAGTAATGCCATGTTGGCTCTTGCTGCAATTGTCAATTACAAGAATCGAGAAGCTACAATCAATCATCCTCAATCTACTACGACTACTACTCCTATTCGATTTGTGTATTACACCAAAAAACTTCCTCGATTTTTACGCAAACAAGCCAGTGGCAATTTATTTCGTGCCTTGACCTTGGGGATGGAAATTGTCGAGATACCGCCCAAGGACTATCAGGATTTGTTTGGGAGTGATTGGGGTGGTAGTGCTTTACCACCTCCAAATCTCACACCACCCACCCGACATTCCTTGTGGATTCCCCAAGGGGGAGCCAATGGCTTGGCCGTGGCGGGCGCCAATCAATTGGCACTTGAATTACACACGTGGGGACGACGACGACAAGAACAACAACAACAAGACGACGAGACTACTACTCTTCCAATATCGGTAGTGTTTCCTGGAGGCACTTGTACCACTGCCGTATTGGTCCATCATGCACTCCAAAAGTTGGAACCAAAAGTCGACATGGAAGTGGTTGTCATTCCCTGTGTCGGTGATGCCGCCTATGCTCAACGACAAATGATGGCCCTGAGTGCTCAAATTGGTGCGGCACCGGACAATATACCTCACATTTTATCACCATGGCCAGAAACCACCACGGGCACCACATCCTCATCAGGCTCCAGAAATGGTGGTGGCTACTTCACCTTTGGAGAGCCTGATGCCGACATTTTATCCGTTTTTAATCACCTCAAGGATGAGTATGAACTGGTATTGGATCTGGTATATGGTGCACCCGCCTGGACCATTCTGTTGCGACATTGGCATCAATCACTGAGTCCCGATTTGTCGTTTGATCCACGAAATCCAATCGCCGGACGGGACATTGTCTATGTTCATAGTGGTGGATTGGAGGGGATCAATTCTCAATTGCTACGATACAGTTACAAGGGATTGGTCGATTTGAAAGATATCCAACTTCCATAAAAAATGAGATTTTGAAACTATCCCCCCATGCGGAGTGCTGCGGTGTGTGTACCTCCTTAAAATGGAAACGTTTCTCGACTTTGCTATTTCCTTTGGTCCAGTCAAGGATGCGGCGCCCTTACAGGGAATGACGGCACGATAATCTCAGAGATCAAGGGAATGAAATAGTGCTTTAGAACTTAGCTATCGGATGTGATACTTGTGCACGTAGATTTTTAGCGGTAGACAGGATGATGTGGAGAATGAAGCGCTTGGTAAGGATATAATCCATTTACCGTTGCGGATAGGAAGAAATGTTGTCTTAAACTTCTTCATGATCGGCAATATCTCGCATTTGTCGAAACAAAGCCTGTAAATCTCGGGGGGAGGGCGGTGATGGTTGAACTTCAACCGCTTTTTCCATCAAACCGACCTCTTCCAACTCGGAACGTGCCAGGGCCAACTCGACTTGGGATTCCAAGGCATGGTACACAACCTGTCGGGCATCATTGTCGGATGAATGGTACAATGCTCTGGTATCGGACGAAGCTGACTTGGCGCTAAATCGTTCGAGTTCTAATTTTTGTTTTTGGTTGTTTGAACATCGAAGGATGGCAACGATGATTGTCGCAATAAACATGAAAGGTACAAATCCGTAAGCTCAAGAGTTTCGTCGCCATCTTGGGTCAATATGACCAATCAGAACTAGAAACATGTGAAACTTACCTTCCATCATTTGTGTCATTTCCTCAATCGGGCATTCACCCGTCGCCGACTTGGCACATTCGACTATGCGCTCAAAATCAAAATAGTACGATTTGACAGTAGCGGTTGGTGCTTCAAAGTGTGGTTTTAGATATTCCTCACGAGTTAAAGAGAGCTCACTCTGCGTTCTCATCATGTTAATCTTTGGAGTAGCAAAGGATTGCCCCAAAGGGAGAGTGGTGGATAGTAGCATCATCAAGAACATGCCACTCGACCTCATTGTCATTTTTCGGAAACTATCTTGGGATTGTGGAAAGTTTTGAGAGCACCGGTATTTGGATTTGTGTCCGGCTGCGTCCTTGGTCCACACTTGTCCTTGAGGTGACTATTCGGTATGTCGCCTTCTCTTCCATGATGCTATATACCGGGTATCTTTTGCGTTGTGCCGTGATGCTGTCAAAAATTTACAGTGTATCAAGAATCAAGAACATTCGTGTCAGTTCTCATGAAGTGGGATGACGTTGCCTTGATTGTGAGAACAAGTGACATGGTACCAGGCTCGTTGGGGTCGAATATCTCGTCTGTCCTTTGCTACGTTTCTCTAAACATACGTCATCAATGGATCGCGCCCCATCCTCATCATCAAGGCGAATGATCCATTCCTAGAAGGCATTGACCACGAGTGACTTGATGAATTGTGTAAGGGTATCTTGATTACTTTTGACAATCATTCTGCCACTTGTGAAACTAAGAGTCCCAGAGTTCCAGAAGAGCCTTCACTAGCGATGGAAAACAGGGGTAGTCGGTGTTGGAACCCAAGGGTCCAGTCAACCACTCGGCGCACGTTTGGTGGCAGGCAGTTGAAAGTTCCCCTCTTCTTCACCATACTGTGTCTGGGAGCAATTTTATTGCCAAATGGTGTCTTGTCGTTTTCCGGCAATATGCTACGAAATACCCGTGCAACCTATGATATTCGCTCTCAGCAGCAATCCCTACGCACCTATCCATCCACCTCTCGTCAACTTTCTGTTCGGCGGTTAGTAACAGAAGAAGACGTTCTGGCTGCGGTAGAACAAGCCGAGAGACTATGGGCACAAGCATTAGAAGCCCGCAAGACAGCGAATGCCTTGAGTGACCGGGCAGAAGAAGAGGCGGAGGCAGCAGCTTCAAGTTCCAAGGAGGTCGATGATCTGTTTCAGTATTCCAAAAGCAACAAGATACCCATTACCATGCAACAGCTGGCGCAAGCGGATGCTGCTGCCAAATCCAATTTAGATGCAGGAAGCATGGTCAATCGAGCACTACAGGCCGTGGAAGAAGCGGATCGATTGGAAAAATTGGCCGAGGCAGCTTTGCAACTGAGCGAAGAGAAATTGGAGCAACATTTGAAAGATTTCCCCAATTCCTCGCTTGGAGAGTGAATTTGTACTACTCTGCAGAGCAAGATGAAACGAACGTGGAGAGTTTTTTTGGATGGGTAGACGATCCGCGTCAGCAACCGACCAGCTGTCATCGAACGACCCCATTTTGAACCCTAAGTTGCCTTCTAGTTAACCGTCTGACTGTGAAGGTGAGTATTGAACAAACGGTTTTGCACAGCATTGGTCAAGATGAACACATTGGGTGATATCTCAATCGCCGCGATAAAAGTTAAATAACTTGTAAAACCGTTCGATTTCGTGCCAAGAGACGTCATGCATCATTCACGATTTCCTCCTTCTCTACACAAATGTATTTGCAAATTTCAGAAACAACAACCATGTCTGTACGATTAGCAAAGAGTTTCAGAAACAACAACCATGTCTGTACGATTAGCAAAGAGTTATTGTTCTTTCCAGAAATCCAAGAATTTCACCTCTGACAATGGAATACGAATACCCCCAACTGTCCCTATTAATCATTACCTTGGTGCGCAAACCAACAAAATAGTACCAAGGTCCTATCTTATTATTCCATGCT
>SWEM01000290.1:0-37737 GCA_019593585.1 Nitzschia palea | reverse complement strand
GTACTTTCTAGGTCATGAAAACTAGATTCGAAAAGGCAATACAAAGAAGAAAATCTTTGTAAACGCTTTTTTCCGATATTTATCCTCTTGAGCTATCATTAATGTACAGGGTGGTAGCTATAGTAGCGACTTAAAAACCATAGATAAAAGTATAGCGTTGTTGACGCGGTTTTTCCGGTGTCGGCGCATCGGGTTGTATTTTTGCTCGGCCCGCGGCAAAACATCGTGACGTGGGTTGTACCTGGTATTCTTGAAGATGGAAATACAAAATACAACTTTAGGTTGTATCGAGAATCAGAGATACACCAAATTGCGATTGCATTTAATGCGTTAAATGCCTACGAAGGCCTAGAGAAAAATACTGATAACATCGTGATTGATTGTGTTCCGATTGGTCGATCATCATAACACGATGATAGCCCTCTTTACAATTATGCTTCGCTTTTGTCAATTCGTTCCTTGGGCAACGTCATTGAATTCCTCAATTATAGACACCGACTCCCCACAGTAACCTAGCCCTTAGCATTTTCCTAAACAATTGCCTCTGGGGACGTCCTGAAGAATGGATATTACGGAAATGGCAAAATGACGTAAGGCATGGTCTTGTAGTTGTCGTTTAGGAAAACCGCTGGCACTTGGTAAACCAAGACGTGCCTACCAGAGAAAATCGGCGAATGTGTTCCCTTTTGCAACTACAAATATATCCAACCGATGGAAGACATAAGGACGGTGGGACGAAACCTGCAATTAATGCCACGAAGTTAGACTGTGATGGCTTGAATTTTAGGTTATGCAAAGAAGAAAAAGCAAAGAAGAAATGTTGAAGTTAATTAATCGCATTTATGTATGCCGTGTTTCCTTTTCCTTGTTCCACGGTGTGACACTCCTGGACTTGAAGTGGAATGTGTAGGGTTCCTTGTTAGTAATTCACAGGCAACCCCTATCTGTAAATAGAATATTCGACACCTTTGACACTATTCTTTGCAGTGTTCCGCGGCTACCCCTTCTTTTATGTTTCATAAGCTCGGCGCTCCTCGAGCCATGTCAACTGATTGGTTAAGGGTACGTCAATTTTCGACATCGTTGGTTTCTATTGCCTTTTGCCCAAATCATTAATTATATTTCACGATAGATGTTTCCGTACAACAACATTCCACGACGCCCATTGGCCGCGGGTTGTCCTTCGGTGCCATGGATGCCCTTAAGTACACGTCGGCCATTATTTAGGGAAAATGATATTTTGCAGAGGGCCTAGATTTTCCATGTGCACCTGACAACGATTCGTGCTTTGTGGTGAAGGAAAGATATCCACTGGATCGCAGTAGTGGCAACCTGCCGATCACATTTTTTCGAGAGTTGACATCTCATCACCCTTCCAGGCATCTCCACATTAATGTCGTCGATCAAAATGAGCTCGGCATTGACCATCTTTTTTCGCAATCTCGAGTACAATTGGAAGGAAGATGAAGAGGTCGTGGATGATGAAAAAGAAGATCATCACAAAGGCCACTCAAAGAACCATCATCCTCGTTTCATGTCGGAACAAGCAACGAATGGCTGCGACAAAGATGGGGACAATGAACAATCTAATGACCGTGATGATGATGCTAACGAAGAAGACTCTTCGAGTACTTTCTCGGACGCATCATCTTCCACCACGAGTACGACAAAGTCCGTACCCATTTCGGCATTTCACATTCAGATTGTATCTGACAATGCCTCCTCCAACTGTTCACAGACTCAATCGAATTCTGGGCACCAGTTTACCGGTCAGGGAGGAATACTGCTACCCAAGCGCCGACATAGTACTCCAACATTGCCCAACGACTTTGGACCCCGACGACCGCGAGGTCCAGGATATTCTAGATCTTCCTCCTCCGGTAGTCTTGTATTTCAACACCGACCACAGAAGCGTTCCTCTTGGAAACAAGTTGATCACTATGGTAAACATCATGATGATTTCCTCCACCACGATTCTGTTCTACCACCACCATCATTCTTCCGTCCCCATCATCATCGTGCTGTTGGTGGTGGTGGTTCCTCTTTTTCTTCATGCTCCAGCAGGCTAACTAGCCGATGGCACAGTGGAGACCAACTACTTCCGGCACAAACCAAGTTACCATTGATTCAACCTATCCGACGCAATACAAGTAGAGATGACATCTTGGTCCAGACAATTACGACCTCATCCTCGGATTCTCATGATCATGATGTCGGAGCGATGAGGAGGAGTCCCACCAAGCTCATGTTCATGCATTGCCAGTGTTCCAAACACAGCCTTCGCAACAGCGATCTTGCTGGTATCCTTTCTGTTGGCGGCTGTGGAAATGCGAGAAGTAATGAATGCGCGCTGTGACATGATGATCGCAGAGAAATGCGCTAACTCGACTCGAACGAGCGAGTAGCTAACTAGCTATTTGACCCTGTAAAATTCGATTTTGCTATTCCGTATTGTATTCATCTCCTAGAATTTATCCAGTTGCGTATGCTCAACCACCAGTAGAAATCCTACCAAGCAGTACACGCGCTGCCGGTTGTTACCAGTGGGCAAGAACTGGTAATAGGGGTAATAAGGGTAATAAGGGTAGGTAGCAATTATTACGGTAGTTCTTATTATTGTGGTCTAACTACCGGTAGGCCCGCAAAGGGATGTGCGTCACAAGCCACACGGGTAAACAAGGGTAGGTAGTAACCGCTAACTCGAAGGCCACTTACCTAGGCCTCAGACATATGACACCGGCGACATGAATTCGGTGCATCATTCGTCCTTGGCTCCGGCTGTGGTGGACTCCTTGCGATGTTGTGGTGACTGGAGTTGCCATATATATAGGAGAAAAACACCAATGCTGCCAACAAGTATTGTAGCATACAAAGTTACGAGTCGTCAAGGACGACAAAGATACACCTTTCAAACCTGCCAAGCGGTACAACCAAAATTTCGTATTTCAAGAACTACGTCGTGCCCGCATTTTTCTTGCTTCTTATAGCAGGTATTGTCATTCTCACCTATGATTTCGACGAAGGGAAGAAGCTCATTGCCGATAACGGGGATAAAATTCTGGTGCAGCGAGACGACGAAGGACCAATCGAGTCTTTCTCGTCCAACTTTTCTTGGGTCATCTTGGAATATCTAGAAGCAAACAAGAATAAGACATTGCGGGAAAGCAAAGAAGGGCGGATACGGAGCGCCGCTAAAACAGCAGACTGGATCGTCGACGACTGTCTTCCACCAGAGGTCCTGCAAAAAATCATTCGTCAGTTTTCCACCCACGGCAACAAGTGGGTCTCGACGAATCGCAGCAGACCGTTTACAGTTTTGGCCAGCGGTGGGTCTCCTACCACTGGGGCATGGGTTACGTTGCAGGGAGCCTACCATCACCATTTCGCTACGCGTTTGGACCAACATAGAAATTTGACTACAGGATCGACCATCCTCATTGAGCGTGGGCATGGCCATCGAAACACGTTTCATACCACGCAATTAATGCACTCGTTTTACCCCAACCAGCACATTGATCTTGTTTTTTGGGAATTTTCTTTGAATGACTACACAGCTACCAATGGCACACGAGAAGCAGGAGTGAACTTGATGACGCTATATCTCAATCAACTGAGACGATATTACAAGGACGAACTCAATCTCCATGTGCCAAAAGTTATTTTTATTGGCCTCACGATGAGCTCACTTGGTATGACAGCGAATGATCACTTGGATGCCGTGGAAGATGTGTGCACGAAACACTCGGATTTATGCTTGGCCGTGATCCACGTGCCAAATTTTTTCCAGATGTTGGATTGGAATATTTCGTTGTTGAATGATCACTTTTTGGAACCAGATGGCGTTCATCCGAATGCTTTGACGCAGGGTTTGATTGGAAAGTTTGCCTTTGAAATTGTGACACAAAACACCCATGACCCAAACATGTCACCAAACAAGTTGTTGGCTGTCCCAGTGGGAAAGCAGGTGTATCTCCCATCACCAACTCAAAGTGCTTCACGGTTATCAGCCCAATTGGAAAGACTTCTCTTTGGCCAACTACCCCGCTGCCTCTTTTGTCTCGGAATCGCCATGCAATGATTCCAGTGACAAGGTCCCATCCGAAAACGTTTCCTCTTTTTTTCTTGCTCCACCGTCAATGCTCAAACCCACCAACCTGGCAGATCTGGACATTGTTTCAGTCGGCAAGGCACTGCCAACAAGGATGGATAGAAAGTATGAGATTCAATTGAGTTCCTGCAATAATTCAACCCAGCCCAATCCCATGTTCAACCTTTCAAATTTTACATCGATGCGACACGAGGACCCATACTGTAGTGGATCAGGTAAAGGAGTCGCTTTTGCCGGTTTCGAGATTGTTGGACAAGAGCAACGAGCCAAGTTTGAGCCTTTGGGGGCTGACAGGATACATGTGATGATTGGACTTCCCAATGGGACCAGACGAGAGATTACTCCAGCTGAAATGTTCACAGTACCAAAAGATTCAGAATTCCAATATACTTGGATGGATTTGTCATCCGTCTATGTCATATTTGACACCCCTACGGAAATGGACTACGTTTTGATCTGTCGAAATCCAACGTTACGAGAAAATCTGCGGGTAACCTTGGTGCAGCTGGTTCTTTATATTTGAGGGAGGGCTCCTGGAACATCCGGGGATCTTGCGCACTTGACTCAGCAAAATCTTGCCGCTTTTGTTTTTACGCCAACGTTCGCTTTTGTCTCTTTTGTATAATTTTGAACTCTGCTTTATCTTTTGTAACCGTTTACAAATATTCAATCCCTCACTTGGAAAGACTGTTCTCTCTGTCGAATGTCTTGGACGTTGTCCAATTGTTATAGAATAATTCCCCTTGAAACAACTTGATTCAGGAGTCAATAAAAGGTCCTGCCGCTAGAACGATTGGTAGACTTGTATATTGTCACCGAACAAACAACCTCGTGGCAGCGAGAGATTCGGCCTCTCAATTTTCATCGAGATTTCAAACAACAATGAACCGCAAGTTGTGACTTTTTCTCGGAACAAGTCACAGGATCTATAGCACGTCATATCCAACAATTGTTACGAAGACGATTTCACTGGCATATTCCCATTACCTTGCATCGTCCATTATGTAGGAGTAATCGTAAATCACGTAACCACATCTTTGATCAGTTATTTGAGACTCTATGCAATAGCAAAAACGAAACATTCGTCTCGCGACGATCATTATTGGCTCATTACAAGGTCACTCTCAATTCAAACTGGTCCCCATCACCGCACCAGCCCGAAACCCGAATGTAGTAGATAATTCCAATATTCGAGAACCATTGTAATTTGCAAGAACCGTCAGTACCTGTACTCGCAATCAACGTTTGATTACAAAACCCTCCATTGCCTTCAAAAATTTCAACTACCGCGTCATACGTGGTTGCTGTGCCGCAGACCGAGAGGGCTGT
Organism: Nitzschia palea; assembly: GCA_019593585.1. Classification (NCBI taxonomy): domain Eukaryota; phylum Bacillariophyta; class Bacillariophyceae; order Bacillariales; family Bacillariaceae; genus Nitzschia; species Nitzschia palea. The sequence goes on along the minus strand of SWEM01000290.1, from coordinate 32,300 downwards.
GTTGGTGCTATTGCCAACCAGGCGGTACCATACATCGGGATTTGAATCTGGGTACATATTTGCTGACGACGTTGCATTCACAGTTGTTCCATACACCGGCCCAGAATTGGCTTGAATTTCTATTGCACCTGAACATTCATCGTTGGGCAGAGGCTCAACAGGTGATACTTGGAGAGAGAAATCGCCTTGCCAAGTATAATTTGTGCCTTCGACTGCAATGAAGTATTCCACTCCAATTTCAGTGCGAAGAAGCGTCCTTGCACCTCTGTAGGGGGCTTCTGGGCAATCACGTTGAATGTCCATCCCAGGAATCAGGCATTCGAGCATATCACAAGCTCCCGTCAATACACTGATGGTAGAGTCGAAAGTGAGTGCACTGGAGCATGTTGAAAAGGCATAGACATCTCCAGTACCAATCAGAGAGTACCAAACTATCTTGGTGTCCCAGCTGCCAAACGAGCACATAATGTTCATGTTGGTATCCAAAGAGGAATATGAGATAGATCCCAAGACAGAGCTAGCAGTACTTCCAGCTTCCACTGTAGATGCACTTGAACAGTTATCGTTTGCCGGCGGCTGACCACTCGAAACAAGCAGAGTAAAATCTCCATTCCATGTATTGGCTACGGCTGGGTGGACTTGGAGAAAATATGCAATGCCAACCTCCGTAGGAAAGCTCACTCGTGCTGAAACGTATGTTGTCTCCACACAGTAGTATGGATCATAGGCTGAATAGATCAAGCATGCAAGGTTTTCACAAGATCCAGTCGAGACAGCGATCGCCGAGTCAAAATTCAGGTCACTGCTACATGTGGATATCTCAAAGACATTGCCTGTACCCACAAGAGTATACCATACACTCGGCATATCAGCTGTCATGTCGCAAGTGAAGTTGGAATGTCTTGTTTGGGTAGCGTTTGTGATCGTTCCTCGTACAAGGTTCTCTCCTGACTTGATGACTATTGACTGTGAATTTGAGCAATCACTATTCAGAGGAGCATCGACTACAGTGGTAATCGAAAGCGTGAAATTCCACTGGGATGGGTCGTTGATCCCCTCAACCCCTATATAGTACGGAATACCAACTTCGGTTCGAAAAAGGACTGTTGCTGCAACATACGACGATTCCGTGCACTCCTGTTGATTAAAGTCAGAATAACCAATGCATTGTAGATCGTCACAAGATCCAGTTGCAACACTTATTGTAGAGTCGAACTTGAGATCGCTTGAGCACGTTGTAACAGCATATACATCACCAGTTCCAATCAGAGAAAACCATGTATTGGGTCCGGAGATTTGGTCGCTCGAGCAAGCTGAGGAATATACCAACCCATCAGTTCTGGTGGTTGGGCTGATCCAAGATGAAATGGTCGTTTGGCCTTTTTCGATGGGTGTGGCCCCTAAACAGACAACGACAGAGTCGGATGGTGTACCCGGTAATTCTGACGTTGTTTTGTTGTTGTCGCCGTTTTTTCTTGTAGCAACAACTGCTGATACAGTCACGACTATAATAATGAGGATAACCACCGAGAGTAGGCAACCCCTAGTTCGCCACGGTGCTTTTTGGTTTGTGCTCGCCTTCACAGCCTCAGCAGCAACGACCGGTGTGTGTCCTTCTGGCTGGAGTCTCATCTCGACTTCTCTCTTGATTTGCATTTCTAGGTGCTTTTTCATCTCTTCCACCATTTCTTCTTCATCAGGTACAACTTTGGCAGCAATGGGGATTTGGCCAATATCATCAACATTTTCGGTCTCGTCAGTCATGTTGTTAGGATGTATCGTCTCGCGGGTGGATGGGGGAGGAGGAATTTGGCCATAGACGTGCACTGCCCCTGGCGAGATTGTTGACACATCCAACGTCTCCAGAGTATCTAATGATTCGTTGTCTTTTGAAGTGTCATCATGCAAGCGTGCTGCTTTGGCTTTCCATGTATCTAGCAACTGATCACCATTGGTGCTTGTTGACGGTGGCCTTGGAGGGAACAATGCCAATGGCGGCGATTCGAACAAAGAAGGATCACAAGAAGACTTGCCTGATGATTTGGAGTCCAGTGTTGGCAAGGCTTTTGCCTTCATGCGAGACTTGTGTTTCGACTGAACTGCCTGTTCCATGTCAAAGTCAACGACCGATATTCAGTGTGCAAACAAGAATCAATGGATTGTTTGTTCAGTGTTGTGTATCAGTTGTCGTCGGAAACCGTTTGCTGCAGGTGAACCTTGTCATACCAGGAGCCATTTCTTCTGCAAAGATACACCTTTCTCGGGGGTTCTTAGTTCACTCTTTGCACAGTCATGATGCGGTATTCGCATCGGATTTTGGTTTACATCCTTGTTGTCAAGTACAAAGTTAGTAAACGAACATAGAAATAGAATTCGCTTCGCATGTTGATGTTACCCGAATGAGAATTTGGTCGAACAGGTCGTAAATGTGAGAGAGTCGGGTCGGTCAAGTCGAAAGTTCGTTCAGTCTAGAAAACGACGTTAACTGTAAGCCCTCTCAATTGTTGATGAAGATACAAATGCAACGGGGAATCACAAAATTTGTGACTTTGTGGGAACAATAGTCATCACTACCAGATAATGGTACCATATGGACCGATGCTGCCGATAATTGTTACATCGCTGGTAGTTAACGATTGCACGGTTGCAAGTCCTACCTTCATCTTGCAACCCCATGAAATAGAAGATATGGTGAATCATGTAACGACATCATACATCAGTTCGCTGAGTCACTGACAATATACACAAACATAAACGAAACCTTCTTATCGCTACGATCATGTATCGCTCACACCCAAGGTCACTTTCAGTTCAAACTGGTCTTTCTCACCACACCGGCCAAAAACCCGAATGTAGTAGATAACTCCAGGGGTCGCCAACCATTGCACCTCGCAGGTACCGCCCCAAGTATTAGTCGTCGTTACCAGTGTTTGATCACAAGACTCTCCATTGCCTTCAAAAATATCAATATCAGCTTCATACGTGGTGGCTGCGGCGCAGATGGATGCGGTTACAGTTTTATTATTGCCAACAATGCGGTACCATACATCGGGAAATGGAAGTGACGTTGCATTGTAAGTTGATCCATACATCGTCACATTATAAGCTGGAATCTGCGTTGCACCTGAACAATCATCATTGGGCAGAGGCTTAACCGGTGATACTTGGAGAGAAAAATTGCCTTGCCAAGTAAAATTCGTTGCTTCGACCGCCATGAAGTATCTAACGCCGACTTCTGTGCGAAGAATTGTTCTTGCAGCTCGGTAGGGAGCTAATGGGCAATCACGTTGAGTGTCCGCTGCAGGAATCAGGCATTCAAGGCCATCACAAGATCCACTCAATACAGTCAGGGTAGAGTCGAACGTGAGGACATTGGAGCACGTTGAAATGGCGTAGGTCTCCCCAGTACCAACGAGAGAATACCAAACAAACCTCTCGCCCCAGCTGCCAATCGTGCAATAACTGTTCATGTCGGTATCCGGAGAGGAAAATGAGATAGTTCCCGACACAGAGGTACTGGCATTTCCCGGTTCAACTAATGATGCACTTGAACAATTATCATTTGTGGGCGCTTGTCCACGTAATATTACCAAAGAAAAATTTCCATTCAATGTAGTGGCTACAGTTGGATAAACTTGGAGAAAATATTCAACGCCAACCTCCGTAGAGATTCTCACTCTTGCTGAAACAAACGTTGTCTCCACACTGTCGTATGGATCATAACTGCTGCTATAGTCCAAGCAGGCAAGGGTTTCACAAGATCCAGTCGAGACAACAATTCCAGAGTCAAAGTCCAGGTCACTTGAACATGTGGATATCTCAAAGACATCGCCTGTACCAACAAGTGAGTACCAAACATTCGGAAAATCAGCAGTTAGATCGCACGTGTAGGCGAAGTTTCTAGTTTGGGTAGCGTTGGTAATTGTTCCTCGTACAAGGCTTTCACTTGGCTGAATGACTCTTGCATTTGAGCAATCGCAATTCAGAGGAGCATCGACTACAGGGGCAATCAAAAGCACGAAATCCCAATTGACTGGGTTGTTGATAGCCTCAATACCTATATAGTAAGAAATACCAACATCAGTTCGAAAAAGGACCGTTGCCGCCAAATAATAGGATTCACTGCACTCTGGTTGATTAAAGTCAGAATAGCCAATGCATTGTAGGTTGTCACAAGATCCCGTTGTAACGCTTATGGTAGAGTCAAACTTGAGATCGCTAGTGCAAGTTGACACGGCATATACATCACCAGTTCCCAAAAGATAAAACCAGGCATTGGGTCCTGAGATTTGGTCACTTGTGCAGGCTGAGGAATAGACCAACCCATCTGTCCTTGGGGCTGGGTCGATCCAAGACGGAATTTCCGTTTGATTTTTTTCGATGAGTGTGGCATCTAAACATACAATCAGAGGGGCTGATGTCTCACTTAATTCTGGCTTTGAGTTGTTCTTGACAGACTGTGAGTCATCATTTGATCCTGCCTGTGTGTTATTACTTGATCCTGACTGCGAGCTATCATTTGATCCTGACTGTGAGTTGTTCGTAAATGACTGTGAGTCGTGAGCGGCAGAGTTGTTGTTGTCGCCGTTCTTCTTCGAGGCAGCAGCAGCAGAAGCTGATACAATCACTATGATAATGAGGATAACCACCACGAGTACGCATCCCCGAGTTCGCCATGGTGCTTTTTCGTTCGTGTTCGCTTTCACGACCTCAGCAGCAACAACGGGTGTCTGGCCTTGTGGCTTGAGTCTCAAATCGACTTCTCTTTTTATTTCCAATTCTAGGTGCTTTTTCATCTCTTCTACCATTTCCTCTTCATCAGGTACAACTGTGGCGGAAACCACGATTTGATCGTCCTCAACATTCCCTGTCTCCTCGTCAGTGCCGTTTTTCAGATCCAAGGTTTCGTGCATGGCAGAGGAGTGTCGCTCGCCTACGGAAAACGCTCCAGGGGTCTCAAGAGTATCTAATGATTCGATGTCGTCCAAAGAATCATCATGTAAGCCTGCTGCTCTGGCTTTCCATGAATCGATCAACGGGCCAGACTTGCTGCTGCTTGTTGACGTTGCCTTTGGACGAGGGATCACTGCCAATGGTGGCGATGAAGCATCATCGCGTAAAGCTGACTTGCTTGATGATTTTTTATTCGAGTCCAGGGTGGCCAAGGACTTTTTGGCCTTTTTGCGGGATTTGCCGTGTTTTGAAGGCCCTGTCCCTTTCTTGACCTTGTCGCGAGATTTGTGGTGTTGTGAAGGCAATGCCTGCTCCATTTCCAAAGTCAACGATCAATCCTTTTGTGTGATACTGCAAACGAGAATTGATGGCTTGTATCTTTTGATATCGTAGTGTGTGTGTAGTTGTCGTGAACAATTTAATGTGGGCGTAGAACCTGAACCCTTTTTGTCACTGGAATGGTACGACGTTCCAGGTACCATCTCCACTGGAAATATTCACCTCGATCTGGGTTCACTTTTGGCACGGGTATTCGCATCAGATTCTGGTTTCGAAGCAGCAAGCAGGTTTGTTGCAGAACTGCGAATATGCCGGTAGGCCAGTGGGATACTTTGTACTAGGTACAAGTACCTGGTATTCGCTTCGCATGTTGTTTGATGAGATTGTGATGTTTGATGTTGATTTGTTTGATGTTTGCGAAGGACGAGCATCCAATGCCGGTCTGACCGTACGCTTTCCAACCTGAACTGTATCTTAATGAGTACTAGACATACCTGGTAGTGTAGGTATCAAATTGAAGTATATAGTTGTGCAGTCGCAGCAGTCACATCGAGGGAACGTCTGGGCGTCGCCCGACCATGAATTCACAACAACCGACAATCGACAATGGGAGCCATCTCTCGCAACAGTGGTGTCATCACAAGGGGTTCACCTGTGTTGAACGTACGCGCTACCAGTCACCCCGTATTACTATTGAGCACAAGGCTTCATTCCATCATGTTCTCGTTTACCTCTCGACTAATGACCGGCCGCATCCAACAATTGGGATGCCACCTTGTCCGACCATCCACAACCACAAACATTACTAGGACAACAAACATCAATTTTTCTTCCTTGGTTCACAACCATGTGCTCCCATCGGCTACAACAACATCATTGACTCCAGTCACTCCCACGGCTTCCATCTTTTCTGGAATTCTAAGCGACTATATCTCATCGACTGCTGTTTGGTGGATCAAGCGCACTTTCCAACCATCCCTTGTACGCAAGAAACGACAACATGGCTACTTGAATCGGTCCAAGTCCGTAGGAGGTCGCAAGATTTTACGACGTCGAAAAGCCAAAGGTTGTGCACGACTTTTTGGTGCCTAAAAAAGAATTTATTGAGATTCCCTTTGTATGAATTGCTACCAAGAATTCGTCGTAACATTATAATAATGATAACTTTGTTTCTAGACCAGAAGTTTGTTGTTGTAGTATTTTTTAAGCGAGTGCATGTCTGAGAATGGCCATGATACTATTGACTGCCATGGCATTATCGCAACAAACGACCATGGTTCCAGAATTGTTGTTGGTAGAGTCACCATCGAGTCGTACCCACACGAGTTCATTGCTGCCGGGTAGTCCACCTATGAAACGTAACTGATTATTTTGCCACTTGGTCTTGCCGACTGGAGTCAATGCAGTGCTCTTCAGAATCCGTTTGGGTATAGCATCTAGATTGGAAGTGGATTGAAATGTCGCAGTGACACGTTGAAATCCCTGCAAACGATTCATGGCGGTATCAAATTCTGCCACGCTGGGTAGAAGCGGGGGGGAAATCAACAAGTCTCCCAAGGTTGGTTTGAGTTCAATGGGGATTCCACCTCCGGTAGCTGTCTTGATATCAAAACGTGCCACCAACTCGCCTTCTCGATTCGAGGCCGAGGCAAATTCTAGTCCAAGAATTACATTGGCTACCTGACCACACTTGAGTTCGGCAATCTCTGCTGGAGGGAGCAAGGCCTTTTTCAACGCAAACGCACCACTCGAACCACCCGATTTGGGAAGGATTCGGATACGACGCAAGGCATTCCCATCCGTTTTCCTGCAATTTCAAGAAAAGATGATAGGAATAAGGTGAGTCAAAAGGGTTCCACATACGCATGACCACAGTACATGGCTTGGGTTGGAATTACTTCATCAACCAACTTACTTGTTGCCAAATTGCAGTTGAACACAAACGACATGAGGATGCTTGGCATCCAATCCTTTCAATTGTGCCTCACGCGTCCTGGTAGGTCCACGTAAAAATCGAGCTTGTAAGAACAACCCACTACTCACTTCGGGACGAATTAATTGTATCCAATGACTGGAATCTCGTTCAATGTCCGGATCAGAAGCCATAGTCTCATCGACCGCAATGGGTGCCATGACCAGTCCACGCAAGTCATCCATGGCCGATGACACAGTACCAGTACAGGTTGTACCAATTCCAAAGGCTGAAATAGTAGTATTTGTTGTGGTAGTAGTTCCTTGACCTCCCATGGATAGCAAAATTCCTTCCTTGGGTCGACGAATGTACGAACTGGAAATATCACCATTGTAGGTATCCTCATCCGATGACGAGGAAGAAGAAGAAGAGGAGGATGACTCCTCGTCGTCGCTCGAATTTGAGGATTTCTGTTGTTCCATCACGGGCTGACTGGCCATGGGTGTCATGGATTGAGTAACGGTGGGGGGTTCCATCAAGTTCATCATGTTGGTATTGGGGGTGGTATTCATAATTTTTCTTGGAAGAGGGGGTGGTACATTCGTAGGGTTTGGAACAGCAAGGCGATGGTCGACTCCAGAGCGTGATGTCGAGTCGTCATCACTATCACTATCGCTTTCACTATCAGCGTCGTTGCGACGATCTCCCGATGACGATGAAGAGTCGCTGGACGAGCTATTGTCATCCGAGGAATCGTCGTCATCGTCGCTGGAAGACTCGTTGGGTTCATAAAAGCCGGTAGTGGGAGTCGTGGTGGTGGAAGGTGGGACACCTGATACTTGTTCTTTGACAGTCTCAATAGGATCTCGCAAGGCTTTGGGACTGTTCTTTTCACTCCAGGGTGGTAATGCCATATAGGCACCACGAGCTTGATGTCCTACCAAACTACTTAGGGTGCCGAACCGGAACGAGTTGGTATCCACCACATTGGGATCTTCGACGGGCAAGAAGGACGGGGCCCATTTCTTGGCTAAAAAAAATTGTTTGGCCAAATCGAACGTGATTTTGGTTCCCGTGGCTGGTAAAGCATCCATATTTTCAGTATCATACTTTAATCCAATCGATGATTGGATGATGCCACTTTCCATTCGTGCCCGGTCTTTGACATCGGGATGAACATCAATCCGTCCCATGGACAAAATGTGTTCACAGATTGCCGAAACCGTGGTGGTGGTGGTGGTGTTGGACCACAACAAGAGTTTCGACGCAAAATGAATCGATTGACACTTTTCTGCTAGACTCATGTCTGGAAATTGTTGATCCAACAGACGAACAATCTCAGTCCCAACTTGGGATTTGGTAGATCCATGGTCATAATTGTCCTTGATGAGCAAAGAGGATGTCAACCATTCTCCAATCGTCCAAATGGCCGAGGCTACGGCATGCTCCGGCAACTCCAAGGATAGTTTATCCAACTCCGAGCCGTTCTTGTTGTTGTTATCATCATCGTCGTCGTTGTCGTCACCTTGGTTGTCGCTATGACTACTGGAGTTGGATCGACTGGATAAAGTGTGGACCAATGACAACAAAATTCGCCGGAGGGCAAAGGTTTGGACATGATTGGGATCCTCTACGGTTTGGTTCAGATCCGAGGAGGATAGCATGGTCAAGATGCATTGCATGACACATACCGCTTCTCCAACTACCATGGGATTATCTCCGGCTTGAGTAATGACAGCCAATCCATAGAGACAATCGAGGGCGATGCGATTGGCCGTTTGTCGTTCTTGTTGAATATTTCCGGATAATTGTCCATGTCGATCATAGACAATGCGAGCCAGTTCCGCCACTCGTCCGACACCCCGAATCGAGGCGCACACAAATTTCTTGTCGGCATTGCGAATATAGGTTCGTAATTCTTTTAATACGGCTTCAATGGCAGCTGGTTCCAAAGCCAAGGATACCAAAATGTCAATCTTGATGATGCGAGTCGGTGGTGGATCCAGAGCCTTGACAAAAAATCATGTAAAAAGGGAGCAAAGGCCGAGGGACATTCATTGACCAAGGTACGAATCGAGGTCAAGACGACATATTGAATTTCTCGTCGTCCTCGATGAATGCGTACGAGGGCCTTGCCCATGGCCGATCGAGCCTTGACACTGGAAACACCACAATAATACAATAAGGAACATACCCCCAGGACGACTCCGGCATTGCGACTTTTTAACAATGGCATGGACGATTGTAACAATAATCGATGATCTTCATCCAAATCCATGTCTTCGTCGGCATCTTTATTAATGGGTTGTCCAGGTAGACCCAGAATATTTCGACCAGTGGAATTGAGGGGTGCAAGACTAGTAGTGTTGATAGGATTGTTGGTATTGGTTGATCCGATGACAACTTCTTCTTCGACACTTTCATCTTCTTCATCGGAATAAAATCCTTTTTGTACCACCCGTCGTTTGACAACGGTTGGTTGCGCTGGAGTATCCAACAATAACAAGCCGGATGATGTTGACGATGTTGTTGTTGTTGTGGTAGTAATGGTCTTGCCTTGCGACGACGTTGTAGTGGTAATGACTCCTTGTATGGTTCGTTGGACGCGTCGTTCTCGATCAATCTTTTCGGCAGTACCTTGTTTCCATCCTTTCGGTTCTTTGAAAAATTTGCGACAATACCGACTGAGGATATCCAAAATGACGACTTGACCCCATTCATCCATGTCGGTTAATAAATGACAAATTTTCCGAAAACTTCCATGCAAGAGTTCCAATCGCGTCGGACAGAGTTCACCAAAGGCAATGACAGCACTGGACAAGACCATGGTCGATGTATCGGTATTGAGTAATTGCACCATGATATCCAATAACATGTCTCGTTGGACATTATCGGTACAGCGGGGGGATAATTTGGCCAAGGCATTGGCTGCACATTTTCGAACATAGGGGGATCGATCCTTGGCACATTTTTGGACACCCAAAATTTGAATTTGCAAAATATCCATAATGCGGATACTTGACAAGACGCGCAAGGCCAAGGCTCGAATCAATTGTTCACTATCGGCCAGACCTCGTTGAAAGGAATTGATACTCAGTAGGGATAATTCTCGAGTGGTAGCATCATGATCGGCATATTGCACCAAATACATGTAGACCATTTTCCGTACTTCCAAACTAGTCGCACCCACCAATTTGACAACGTGAGGATAAAAATCGGAAACATCGCGACCTTTGGAGATACTGGCCAATAACCATTTCATTCCCTTGAGTAAGGTGGGAGTCGAATTGGGATTGGATGGGTCACTACTACTGAGTTCGTTGCGAATGGTTGATGGACTGATGGTTTCTTCCCAAAATTGAGCATCACCCAGTGTAGAGAGGGCCGAGGCAAGTTGCGTATTCAACAACAAGGTTGGGTCGGACGTCGAAGACATTGTGGTTGCCATGATGGTGGTGGGCAGTCGAGGTGGAGGACCCTACTCTTTCAATTATATGAATCGACAGCACACTTCGGCAGCAGCAACAACAACAACTCGATTGTGGGTAATTTCGGTGTACTTGCAATCAAAAATGATATCTCCAAACAAACACCGAGTTCTTTTGGGCCAAAAGGATGTTGGCTTCACTCCGACGGTCCAAAATGATCAATGGCGAAGCGGATTGGACCCATGCCGGTATTTGGCGTAAAAGACACAAGCGGTTGCGGCCGCTTGCAATATATGAACATAAGACCTCGTACCTATCTTCATAGGAATATCAAAGGATACCAGATACCAGATGACAATTTTTTTGGCCCGAATCTACCTGTACAAGTACTTGTAGAGGCGGTCATTTTTTTCCAACTACCTCGGTTGTGTAGTGATTATTACAAATCACCGTCTAACTGTAAGCACATCATGGTGACGACTCGACGAAAGTCATCCTCACTCCAAGTCTCGAAACAGCAGCAGCAGCAGCAGCAACAGGATCCTACCTGTACTGGTAGTGCTCTCGTAGAAACAGTTTCACAGTCTTTGTCTCCCATCCAACCGATACCCGATGAATCCACATCAACAACAACGAAATGGAACAATAACAATACTAACCACAAGAAGAAAGATGCAAATCAGGAGGACAATTGTTGGAATTTGACCCGGGATATTTTGGCACAATCAACACCTCATTGGTGGTTTCGTATTTTGCCAAGAAGGACAAGGAATGGTCCTACTGATAGCAGGGTTATTGCGAAACCCAATGATGAGGACAATAATGACAAGAACGATGCTACCAAGGATGGTGATGATTATGATTTGGATATTTGTACTGGTACTGGTTTCCAATGGCCAGATTTATTATTCTTCCTGACTCGCAGTGGTTTACTCCAGTCTCGACGACGCCTTCTTGGTAATACCAATAATACCACCAAGCAAGATCAGACCACGACAGTGCATTGCCAAGTGCGAACATGGCAGGAAATGGCACGATCCTGTCCCTCTCAAGTACGAATCGAAATTACTTGTCTACGAACCCTAAAATCCCAACGATGTTACTTTTATTGTATTGGAAAACCATTGTATAAAAATCCAATGGACCAACGCAAAGCCTTGGCAGCGGAAAGGGCATTATCATCATCGTCATCAGAGCAGAAAATCCCTCCACGTAAACTTATTACGGAATTGATCAAGGTGAAAAGTTCAAACAACCGAGGAAGTGAGCCTTGATGATCGTACCGACGCTTCAAATTCATGAAAGGAAACTCTACCATTTAAAGTTAGTTTAGGTAGTTACTTGCAGTATCCGCACACATAGTCTGGATGGTACACATCAAGTCATATTAAAAACAATTGTTGCTAGAACGTCTAGTGAAGATAGTTTGATCAGTCAGAGAAGCAATAGTCCTACCGCGCGTGGCTATGCGGTAGCAAATTAGTTGTTTCCTCCGCAGACAAAGGTGTTCTGCGACAAGATCAAGGCAACGATAAGTCCTGTGCAAGGCGGGAGGAAAGGTGCAGTGATGAGCATCAGGACTCCACAAGCGATCAATCATTATCGAAACAATCCGTGTATTTGACGTACCGTAAAGACCAAGAGCCTCGGCGAAAATCAAGATCAAAATCATACCAACAAAGAGCTTTTCTTGTTGTCCAACTGCTCGTACACCAGCATCTCCCACAATTCCAATTGCCATACCAGCCGCAAGGCCGGACAAACCACAGCATAGACCAGCAGCCAAGTGTGCAAATCCCGTGTACAATGAGTATTGGCTCAATCCTTCTTGTGGTGCCACAATAGAACCTTGGATAATAACGGCAACGATCAAACCGTAAATACCCAACACACCAGCCATGACTACTGGAATAATGTTACGCATCACAAGTCCAGGGTTCATGACTCCCATGGACGAAATTCCAACACCCGACTTGGCAGTTCCATAGGCAGCACCAATGTTAGCAAAGACAAGTGCGGCTGTTACTCCCATGAATCCAAAAAAGGGCGCAGAGGCCGGGCAAGTTTCCATTTCAACGGACATTGTTTATTGTGGTGGTTTGGCGTGTTAAAAAAGTGGAAAAAAGGACCTAAAGTTGGGGAAAAGCGAAATTGAAAGACACGGTGAGATACAGGAAAGAAGGAACTAACGGCTAGTATTTTTGGTGGGACAAGAACATTTTCCATTCGATGGAAAGCAAGCATGGAACAATTATATACAAGACACTGTCGCTGAACAGTTCAAAGAATCCAAGAGAATCAACACAGCAACCTGGACAGGATCGGGCAATGCGATCGAGAAGACAAGGTCTACCCGGTTGACAATTGGATCGTGGATGACCCTCCCTCACTTTTGAAATGGATGAATCAACTTTCCAATTGCCCTTTTTAGCTACATCCTCGAGCTGTTCATTACAGATTCGAATTCATTACATCATGTCAGCCTTATCCTCTCTCACCTTGGGAACAGTCAATGTAAACGAAGCACACTACTGAGATGTTGTGGTGGTTATTTATTTTAGGCATGCGGCGAAACGCCAAAACCAAAATCAAAACCGCTGTAGCCTACGACAAGACTGTGTACCTCGTACCAGGCATACAGTTCGACAGTAGAACTCTGTACCGGTTGTGGCGACCGGGGTCCGTTGATCCACGCCTGCCGGGCCTCGTCGCTAGAGGGGATTGATGGGGTGCTAGAAATGTCTATGCACAGGAAAACGATTTATGGCATGCCCGCTCGCTCGAGGTGTGGCCTGCTGTCATTTTTCCACATGTTATCGGCAGAGGTCACATGTCGTCTGTCATTGTACCCTGTTGAGAAGAATAGGTATGACTATACATCTATAAAATATCCATATAAATACTGGCCCATCAACATGGCTGCCTAAACCTTTATCGAACTGTGAACCATCGGTATTGGTGACTTGTTGTTGATGGTGTTGTGAGAAGGAAAGAAATGACAACTACTAAGGAAACAATCACCATTCAAGTGTTATTTTTTGCTTCGGCACGAGAAGCCGCTGGAAATATCTCGTCGGCCAGTATGGAATTGTCGATGGATCAAGCCAATACCCAATCGTTACGGAAGCAATTGGCCGAAACCTATCCGGCTTTGGCGAACATGGTCTTGGATGAAACCAATGTGACACTGGCCTTGAATGAAGAATATGTCACACCCGATCAAACTCTACCTCTCAAAACAGGAGATACAGTCGCATTGATTCCTCCCATTAGTGGTGGATAACACACAAAAATTTCTATTGGTGTGATGGAACAAGAAAACGGCAAACAATCAGAGGGTTGCTTGAATAATTGCAGAGCTAATTTACACATGAATGGTTGTTTTGATCTATTCGGCGGCTTGCCTCTTTCGCAAGGATCGTCGATTAAAAATACTTAGTCGACCCTTTCCCCATTTGTTTCGCGTGGAATTTGTTGCATGAGTCATGGATGGTGGTCCTTCCCGTTGTTCACTGGCATCTTGCGAATCATAACTTCCGACGGTACGTCGAAGGTCATCATCTATTGTATCCAATGATCGTGTGGGTGATGGCTCCACACTCTGCATATCTAGTGTGGTGGGAGAGTAGAGTTCCTGATTCTCTCTATTGCGGATACTCTGGTGGTCGTCCTCATCGTCATCCGATTGCAACATATGATACTCCAGTGGGTGGAATGCTGATGAATTCATGGTTTGAGATATAATATGCTGACTGTGAGAACCTCCATTGTCAACCGGTCCCCATGATCGTACAAGTGGAAGTGGTTCTTCAATCGAACGGAGCCGACTTTGTTGAGCCTCTCCTTCCTCGCCTTGATCGTCCGAGACCATTCGAGAAATGTTCAAATTGACAATATCCAACTCGAAGGAATCAATGACAGCCTTCAATTCGTCATTGGGAATGGACAATAGCTGATAGTAAATGCGTTGAATATTAGCAAAGGACTTGGTGGATAGGTTGACTTGTATCAAGGATGCACATTCGGCACTGAGGGCATCCATAGCGACGCATACTGTTTCCATAGTTTCTCGAAGATTTCCTTGGGCCAACATGTTATCAAATCGTCTGTTCGCCTTGTTGTCGGGAGTAACTGCCGATGTAATAGTACTGGTCATGCTGACGTTCGAAGTATGTGGTGTTGCATCATTGCCCGATTCGGATGGTAATGAAAAGAGGGATGTATCACCTCCACGAATCGTTTGTGGGCTCCGAGGTTCCTCCTCAAATCCAAGGGAGGCTCGAAACCCGGGCATATGCTTCCATCGATGGCCATGCTGCGGGGTAAAGGCCGAGTTGGCACTGTGTCATGCAAAAAGGAGGAGTCGAATTAGGATTGAGTTTTTGAATTGAATAGTTCAGTGTCAACTTTCCAGGTAGTACTTACCCTTGAACATGAATCAACTTTTCATTTGATGGGATGGAGGCATGAACAAGAGATCGGCAAAAGGCAAACGACTCGATGAGATCCGAATCAATAAGATCGGATGGAGTGGATCGCCATTGGGATAGTTGTTCATCAACAGCCTTGAGAATGGCCAAACGTCGTTTTTCGGCAAAGCCCCAAAACAAGTTTTCTCCACCGGGTCTCATGGAGAGATCCCATTTGGCCTGGGCTTCTTTTAATCGATTCATGACTTCGAGAACAATATCATTATCATCTTGGAGTCTTTCCAGCGTAGAAAGCAAAAGATCTTCCTTGATTCGTCGTTCATTGTGATTCCGAAACTTTTGTTCTTTTGTTTTAAGTTTCTGATACGAAGTGTCACCCCCCATGCTACACAGGCTCTCCATTTCCTTAACAGTGGATTGGCTCATGCAGCTCATATTCATCGGATTCATCTCATCGTCGACAACAATCAACTCTTTGTCGACAATGGGATGGAAATCATACGGGTCCTCATCCTTGGCTTCCAAAAAGCCTCGAGTAAAGCTGGTGTTAGGTAAGTTTCGGGCAAGTCTACTTCGGTTGGAGGACGGTGAGGCATGAATCGAGCTCTCTTCATCATCCTCCTCCTCCTCATCATCATCATCCACGTCGTTAGGATGATGCATAGCACGGAATCTGGGCGAAGAGGGAGGTGAGAAGCAATAGCCCTTGCTATCATTGAGTGCCTCATAGGGTAATTCAATACTAAAGTCATTGGCTTCTTCGAGGGACCGATCTTCTTGTAAAAGCCAGGCCCGACAGGGCAAAATAGATATTGGTTCTTGCTGTTGTGGTTGTGGATTTTGTTGTGGCATGGGCGGTAATATGTGCGCCCGTGCAGACTCGTGCATGGCTAACAAGGCCCCCACTGCCGTCTTGGCTTCTCCAACTTTTAAACTTGGAGATCGTGCCACATTTTGTTCAATTGATCGTCGTGAGTGGTAGGACGATGTGGAAATGGGTGGAGAGGACAAACACGCCGACATGGGAGGGAGTACACTGTGTACGGAAGGAGCGGGCGATGACTGCGGTGGTAGTAGACGGTCCTTGTTCGGTAGTACCTCGGGCCAATGAAATGGTTGTCTCTGTTGTTGCTGTTTGGGTGGCAATCCAAGTTCCCTTCGAATCTCGTGGGGCGGCTTGCGACGCTTCAAGGCGTCGGGAGTGGATGGTCCGGCCAGACAGGATGACATTTCCGTGCCGAGTGTGTCGGAACTCATGGGGTTGGGAAGTGCTTCACTACTCGAACTCGCAGTGACACGTGGTTCCATCATAGCATCACCCAACGAAGCTTCCGTGGATGAACCCGTGGTAGAGGAGGACTGTGCTCGTCGCCATGCAAATGCCAAAAGAGATGTCATGATGATAAGGGATGTGTGGTTGCCCTGTTTTGGTTTGTTTGTTTGTGGAATACACGACTTGTTGGGAAATGAAACGGAGAAAACAAAAAAATACTTTGAAGTGGCGGTAGAAAATAAATACCAATATAGTGGGAGAGAATGGAGTGAATTTTGTCAATGCAATGGAAAGAACTTGGAATCCCCTGGGTTTAGTAATGGACTCCGAATGCGGACGTGTCAACTCCCAACAGTAGCGGTAGTCAGTAGTTGGATCCTCGGACCGGAAATTCACCACGACCAAGGAGTAGTAGTGGGACGCTTGGAACAGCGGGAGGAATGAAAGAGAGAGGTGCGAGAATGGCGGGAACCAAAAAGTCAATTGTTGGGTAAGGATCGATCGTTGTGGGTAAACGTGGATTCCTTTCTCCACACGCACGCTGCTGTTTGCTTGTTAGAGGGAGAGGGAGAAGCAGGAAGCTGGTAGAGAGGAATCGTAGTGCGATGCTTCCATGATTCTATGGGAGGATCCAGAGATCCAACCGACCTTTCCAGAACTCATCATGGCCGTTGCGGTTCTCAATGTGAGCGTTCTTGGAACGCTCACCAGGCGCAGAAGGCAGGATTTGAATCATTGAACTATATTCATATATGTACAATTGGAAACGAAATCGTTTCCTTTTCCCGGGAGTTTATCGCGACTATGCCGCGGACCGGCCACGCCCGCCTGTCACAACGTGACGGATCTTCCACGTTCATAATTATTCCACTTGTTATTTATTATTGGCACGTCACACGGTACGTACCGCCTTCCGGATAGGTACCTAGTACCATGTAACTTTGTTCTTACCTACCGTGGATCGTGGCCAAGAATTGTCGTGGGACCGATCGGAAAATTCCAAGGATGTGAAATTCCTTACTTGAGTAAAACTCCACCGAACTCTCGGAATCTCTTCGACTTTCCATCCACCAATCGATTTCTTTTCGTTTCGGTTCCTACGAGAAATCTCCGAGTCGATCGATGGTTGTCGCTAGCTCAAGCACCCAGTAACCTACTGCTACCTACGGGAACACGGCACGACAAGTTTCATTTTTCATCTAGAGCCAGGCAGGTTTGGACTTACTGTGATTGAGGATTACTTGTGATTCCAACCATTGTCGTTTTGGAAAACCCGACAAGACTACATCCAACCAACTTTTTATCACAACTACTTTATTGTTGTTGTTGTTGTATATCAACGTATTTTTGTACCAAGCCAACACTTCAAACTCAACAAGAAACTACTAAAATGTTTGGAGGGATTCCATTTGAACACTTTGCGAGTGGCGGCATGCCCGGAGGAATGGGTGGTCGTGGAGGTGGAGGGGAACCACCCGACACGACCAAACTCTATGAAGTCTTGGGTGTTGACAAGTCGGCCGATGAAAAGGAAATTAAAAAAGCGTATCGTAAATTGGCCGTCAAGCATCATCCCGATAAAGGAGGAGATGAACATTTGTTTAAAGAAATCAATGCGGCCTATGAGATTTTGAGTGATTCCAAAAAGCGGGAACTCTATGATAAATATGGTTTGGAGGGTGTCGAAGCCGATGGTGGTCCCGCAGCGGCCGGTGGGGAAGACTTGTTTAGCATGTTTTTTGGCGGTGGTGGCGGTCGAGGCCGGGGACGTGCCGGACCTCGCAAGGGACCAAGTATTCAACACCCACTCAAAGTCTCCCTCGAAGACTTGTACAATGGCAAGACAGTCAAGTTGGCCATCAATCGAAAAGTTATCGTGGGTGAAGCGAAAGAGTGTACGTCCTGCAATGGACAAGGTGCGGTGATGGAAATTCGTCAAATAGGTCCCGGCATGCTTACTCAAATGCAACGCACTTGCAGTGCCTGTCAAGGACAGGGCACGTCCGCCAAGACCAAGAGCGAACGCAAGGTCGTCGAAGTACATGTTGAAAAGGGTGCTCACCACAACCAAAAGATTACCTTTCGTGGAATGGCGGACGAAATACCTGGACGAGAAACGGGGGATGTCCACTTTGTCATTCAAGAAAAGGAGCATGACTTGTTTAAACGAAAGGGTGCCGATTTGTTGTTGATGCAAGATATTTCACTCAATCAAGCATTGGCTGGATTTTCGGTAAGTACAAATGTGGTTTACTGTTAATGGCAACAGACAATCACCCAATGCTACGAAACGTGGACTCACACACGCCTCCCATTGTCTCGCCATGTCACACACAGTATCGTTTCAAACACTTGGACGGTCGTGATGTTATCATCAAGACGAAACCAGGACAAGTGATTCAATGTGAAGCCAAGGATGAAGATTCGGGACGAACCTTACCCTACATGATGCAAGTTCCGAACGAAGGCATGCCCTCTCGTGGCAATCCGTTTGTCAAGGGCAATCTCTATGTCGTCTTTCATGTCAAATTCCCTACTTCGATTTCACCCGAATTGGCCACTCAACTTCGTCAATTGTTGCCGGGTGTCAATCAAGAAGAAGAATATGATCCCATGGAGGTCGAAGAACGTTTCTTGGTCGATGCCGATTTAAGACATTTTGGCAAGGGTGGAGCCGAAGAAAGTGGTGGAGACAATGACAGTGACGATGAAGGACAAGGAGGTGGTGTACAGTGTCAACAATCGTAAACAAAAACAAAGGAAAAAGACAATGAAAGATATCCACCACATATTCAGCCCCTTTTATTGCGGACAAGAAACCACTCTCTCTCCCATACCAAAATCACCCCATTCGCCTCTTATCCTATAATATAATATAGCAAAATCATTTGGCATTTATTTTTACCATTCTCACTCACAGGCAAAAAAGTTCCAACCAACATTCGTAGTAACGTGTGCCGTTACCTGTTGCTTGTTACGCCACCAATTTCCAGACCCTTGTCACGCATCGGTACTAGTTGCAATGGCCTGTTGTGCTTAATACCCACGTGTTCATCATGCTTGCGCGAATGCCGCTGATTTTTGTTCCTCCATCTGCAATGCAATAATCTATCCTTCCGTTTTCATTCTTTTTACTCTTCTTTACGCCAGGTTGGTGGTGGTGGTGGTGATGGTATTGGCTGCTTTTTGGGTGGTGACGATGATGATAATACCGATGAAGGATGTATCCATGATGTTGGAACTGGATCATAAAATGCCATTGGCCGCGATTGTGAGGATACTTGTCTTCGTTTGGTGCTGTTGGTGTTGTTGTTGGAGTTGCTGCTATAGTTCCTGTTGTTGGGAACCACCAATCCCTTCTTGGGAGAACTACTGGGTAAAGCCGATGGACCCATCATGACAAGATAAAGCCAGGCATAAATGGCCAACATGACCAAGAGTCCCACAATTAATCCAGAATAGGAATTTAAATAGGTTTCCGACATCCAAATCCGTCGCCATTCTTCGGGAACTAGAAAGTGTAGGGAAGTAGTAGAAGAGAAGGTGGGAGAATTGGGATTGGGACAAGTCCAAGTGGCACACCAATCGGATATCAGGGTGGGATCATTGACACGACATGACTCCAACATGGTCCGACACTCTTGTTGAATCTCTTCGACGTGACAGGGTATCGACTGGGCCAATTTGGAATTTTTATGTTGGATCATTTTCCCATGATCATCCGATCCACTACTACTTCCACGATCATAATAGGGTTCATCCATCAAGGCTTGTTGATAACAATTGGCCAGACCCATCATTCGACACCAATCCTTGGCGGGACAAATCAAATGATTATTATTACTACCACTGCCACTGCCACCACAATCACCATCCGAGTTGGCATGATGCGTATTCCAATGGAGATCCATATAGTACCGACTTAGAAAGACTTTGTGACAAATACCACATTTCCACCATCGATTGGATTGATAATGATGTTGACGATGTTGATTTTTCTTGCCCTGATGAGAGGATGCCAATTGACGTCGTTCTTTGATAGTAGTGAGGGGAATGGCATTCGGCCACTGTTCGGAAAAAGCTTGGAGGGGAATGGATTGTTCTTCTTCATAACGCAGACAATCTCGGGATGGAAACAAGGGACATTCCGATGGTTGCGCGTGTCGTAACCATTGTTCCAATAACATCCAGACATCGTCACTACTACTTGTACGATCATTTCCCAAAAACGACCGCAGATTCGTTTCCAATAATTTACGTGCCGCTCGACTCAGTCGTCGATCACATCCTCCCACCAAGGATGGATCCTCCCAATCGGTTGTTGGACTTTCCACCACCATATTGGTCGATATAGCAATAGCAGTCGAATGTGTGGCAGTAGTCAAGTGAGCGTATTGGCTGTTCGTTGTCTACGATAGTATAGCTATAGGATGAAGATTACAAAATTAATCTGGAGAGTTCGCATGTGTTGCAGGTGGAGAGTGATGAGGTCAGAGACATCAGTCAGACACTGGAACAAGATGCCAAAGAAGGAAATATGACTAAATCGATCTCCACCATTGGTTCCTTTTCGTGACGAGTGTTCAATGACCGGCTGTCAAAATCATCATTCCATCGTTTTTGGTGGATGTTTCACGACTTCTCAATCATCAAGGATAGATGATGGATAGCTGCGCAAAGTCTTGTTCCTCGTTCTCATCCATCCACTCCTTTCTACTAGAAACACTACCCTTTTTTTCCGAATGAACTTGTTAATTTTCCTTGTTGAATGAAAGAAAGCGGGAGACACACACCAACACACTCAACCTACCAATACAACGCTTTCTCTACCACATCATGACTCGTTTCATCGTTATCATCACTTTCCTTGCCTGGCTTGCTCCTACAGGGCAAGGATTTTCTCGATCATCCATTCCTTCTCGAGCCTTTTTACTTCCCCCCCGAACCACCACTGGAGGACGAGGAGGTAAAGGTGGCACTATGACGGATCCACCCAAATTAATATTGATTGGGGGTTGTTCTGGAACGGGCAAGAGCACCTTTGGAATGAGTGTAGCGTTGGATCAAGGAATTTTAAAATGCATTTCGACCGATACGCTGCGATCGGTCATGCGCAGTTTTATCCCCCCCGAAATTAGTCCGGCCTTGCATCGATCCTCGTATGAACCAGCCAATACCGGTGACGACATTCCATATACTAATACCAATGGCAATGACATAGTGGTGGTAGAGGAGGATGATCCCATTAAGAGTTGGAAACAAACATGTACAGTCTTGCATAAATGTGTCGAAGAATTGGTCCAAGAAATGATTGATCGAGGAGCGAGTATTGTCATTGAAGGGGTTCATTTGATTCCCTCGAATGAATTGATTGAACGATGGGAAGCTAGTGGGGGTGTTGCTACCGGTATTGTCTTGCAAGTACCCGATGAACAAGCGCACAAGACACTATTGTTACGACGGGGTCGAACCACGGGCAAGGGGGAAGATGATAAATTGGCCAACTTTCATCGAATCCGAGCCATTCATTATGAAATGGTCCGACTTGGACATGAGGCTGGATGGTTGGTGATTGAACAACATTTACAACCCGATCCATTAGATCTAGTATCCAATCGGTTATGGAAGAACGAAGAGAATAATGCCGACCATGGGAATGATTCGGAAACATCATTCAGCACCGAGTCACATTCTGAAGAGTTTTTGTGGAATCCGGAAAAAGAAATGGGAAATGGATCCAAAATAGCTACTACTACCAACAAGGCTCACGACACTCCTCATGACGATCAAGATCCGACCATCGCGGAAGGGCCTAATAACAGCAATCGAGCCCACAAACGTATATCCACCTAAAATGGCTTGGGTTGAAAATGGCGAATTGTCGCCAATGCTCTTTCAAAATACTCTCTGCTGCTAGTTTTTATCACTTCTCCATCGCCGCCAACAAGACCACCATACTCTGGATCGAACACTTCTTTTCAAACAGAAGACGTCGTCTCTATAAGTCGTCATGAGTAATACAAGCTACTTGATTTCATATTGCTATCCGGTCCCACGCAGCAATTAGCAAAGTCGAGCAACTTGCTTTTCTGCCACATACTATAGTTCTTGTACCAAGCTGTTTTATTGTTATCCACATGCAGTACTCCTTTTTTGTCAAGTCGCAAAAGTGCCTTACAGTTAGTTACTAGTGTCCACTCTCTAGTTCTTATCAAAAGTAAGTCCTTGTTCGTTAACATTATATTCGTTTTTGATATCCTTTTACTTTTTGTGTTTATACTTTTTGGCTTGACGACCACTTCCTCGTTGATTGGGCAAGGCACCGCCTCGTCCACCACTTCCACCCATGTATCCCTTTTTGATTTCTTTTTGGATGGCTTCTTCGGGATCATCGTCGGATCGTCGTTTTCGTCGTCCAGTTTGTTGTTTGGAAGCGGCCAATTGTTCCTTGAGTTCCCGAGTGGCCAATCGTTGGGCTTCATTGACTCGTTCCAACAAGACCAAGACTGTTTCTTCATCCAATTTGTGTTCGTCAAGTTTCTTGCCCAACAATCCCTCGAGACGTTGATAGACTTCGACATCGTATTGCGTCACCATGGCAATGGCCTTGCCAGATTTCCCAGCTCGGGCAGTACGTCCCACCCGATGAATGTAATCCTTGCCATGGCCGGGCAAATCAAAATTAATGACGACATCGACTTGAGGAATATCCAACCCACGACTGGCCACATCGGTACAAATCAAAATGGATCGGGCTCCACTGGTAAACTTGTGCAGGGCACCCAGACGTTTGGGTTGAGTCATTTGGCCATGCAAGCAAATGGCCGGAAAACCCAAATTGCGCAACATCAAGGCCAATCGTTGGACATTATTACACGTCGCTCCAAAGACCAAAATGGATTGTCCGGCATGTTCATTAATCAAATATGTCAAATAACAATCCTTGTATTTGGCTGGAATAAACAAGTAGCTTTGTAAGAGTTGTTTGGGAGTTTGAAATTTGGTAGATACTTCAACCTTGACGGGATCTTTTAAGCAGGCCCGTTGCAATTTTTGAACCTTGGAGGTCATGGTCGCACTAAAAAGTAGGGTTCGACGTTCTTCGGGAATGACTTGTAATATTTCATTGAGTTCTTGTTCAAAGTCCAAGGATAACATTCGATCGGCTTCATCCAGTACCAAATACTGTAATTTTCGTAAATGAAACCCCTTGGTATTGGTTAAATGATCCAATAATCGTCCCGGAGTGGCCACTACGATGTGAGGATTTCGACCCAAGGCAATCGCTTGTTGCGTCATGGGAACACCACCCACGACACATACACTGGTGGCACCAATCGATTGTCCCAATCCTTCGACGACTTGATGAATTTGAAAGGCCAATTCTCTTGTGGGAGCGAGTAAGACGGCAAAGACGGCGCCCCGCACTGGATTTTGCAATAATCGTTGCAAGAGGGGTAAACAAAAGGCACCCGTTTTACCACTACCCGTTTCGGCCAATCCAATAATATCTCGACCTTGCAAGGCTTCGGGTAAGACGGTTTCTTGAATCCTAGTGGCATTCTTCCATCCCAATTTATGACAAGCCTCACAAAGAGGTGCAACAACCCCCAAGGATTCAAAGGATGTTTCCGTCAAAATACTAGTATTGTTGTTGCTTTCCGATGGGGGAATATCATCACCGGCGGTAGTAGCTTCTGTCTCATGTTCTTCGTCTTCTTGTTCTTTCTCTTGTTCGTTGTCGTCGTCCTTGTTGGGAGTGTTTGTTGGTTCAGGCGTTGTGGATTCAGTGATCGGTGTCTTGGATTGGTCGTCTTCATCAACGGTGGTAGTGTTCAATGACTTTTTACCCTTTTACTTTTGGACTTGGTGGTGGTAGCAGGAGACATGATGTCGAAACGAACCAAGGGAGGCTAAAACTACGAAAGGATGAAACGG
This sequence comes from Nitzschia palea, assembly GCA_019593585.1. Classification (NCBI taxonomy): domain Eukaryota; phylum Bacillariophyta; class Bacillariophyceae; order Bacillariales; family Bacillariaceae; genus Nitzschia; species Nitzschia palea. The sequence continues at coordinate 8,087 of SWEM01000290.1, read as the reverse complement.
AATGGATCCTATTCACAATTGTGTAGTGTGTCAAAGAACAAATTTTTTGTCACAGAAAAAGAAAAAAGTGCAAGCTACGAATAAAATCCGCGAGCGATTGGTGGGTGTTGTCGTCTTGTGGCCTCCAAAGTATAAAATTCCAGATTCCATTCTTCGACCACTTGGAGCAGATCCAAGACGATCCCACCACAGCCAAAAAAAAGATCCCACGGCAACATCACATCTTTGTGACAACCTGCGTACTACAGAAGCCAAACATAACCCCATCGTTGCCCATTGACTCTCCTACCGGTACCCTTTTTCTTCAACAAATCCTTCCATCATGTTTTCGGCACCGCTGATACTTGCCCTCTCTCTATTGCCATGTTGGATTCCAACTACCACAGCATTTGCTATTGCTCCGCTTCGCCACCAGCTGGTGCGAACCTCGTACCCAACCACCTTGTCCCGAATGACCGACAACGATGACAATGACAATGAAGAAGTCTCGCCTGCCAGCAAACGAAAACGCCGACGCAAAGTCGAGGCGACGTCGTCATCACCAACATCACCACCACCACCCCAACCATTGATTGAACTAAAACCACGAGATGATGCCCCCGTCCAAATGGAAGTTTTGGATATTCGACAAGTTGTCGGAGGAAAGGTCCCATCACAAGATTCCTCCCAGATTTCATTACCATTTTTCAATTCACAATCGACATCCCGTATTACTACGACGACGACGACGAGTTCACCATCACAAGCGTCCTCTTCGTCTTCTTCCAAGCCATTTTCGTCATCCTCGTCCTCCATGGATGATTCGTTGCAACAACTTTTGGAAGATGCCAAACGCATGCAACAAGAAAATGATGATGGCTCTACAACCAATAACGAAGATGGAAGTGTCAAGACTACCATTCGGAATGCTCTGAGTACATTGGTTACAGCCGATTTCTTTGTGGTTTGTGGATTCTTGTTGTGGTTTTTGGTAGGAATATTTTGCAGTTCAGTCCTCAAGGATGATACCATTCAAATTGCCTTTAACAGTAAGTGAGCAGCACATTTTGTCTGCGGCGTGTTGGGTTTGCAGTATAGCCATGTGTTTGGTTCCAAAACGGTGGATAGTAGTACCGGTACTATCCATCCCAAAAACGTTTTTTTGGGTACTTACTTGCCGTCGTGTGTGTCGAGTCGCGTTGGATGGCATTATTGAAAGTATCAATCAGACAATTTTTACCATGACGTGTTTCCATTGCTCACCATTCCCCTACCCCCTTCTTTTTTTTTCTCCTCTCGTGTGACAGGTAACTTTCAAGCCTTTGTTCAACCCGCGTTGGGAATCTTGATGATTGCTTCTGTTGCTAGCAACTTTTTCCAGGAAGATGAGGACGAACAAGGGATCTAGTAGTAACTGTAACCTACAGCATCATGAAATAAATGATTCATCAACTTTTAATGCCAAGAAATCATAAAATAAAAATAAAAAGGTACCATGAAACTGAGGAACCACAATAGTGTTGTTTGTAGGCAAGTTTCGAGACCGACCATTCTTCTAACAACGCTTTCCATTTACGACAAACTAACAACGTTCCATCGTAAATGGTCTCGGCGACTCCTGCAAGAGAGCATTGCAAACATCAACTATACAGGCGAGGCCCTCTGGTGTCGAGTCCAGTTGCTTCATGTCAAACGTATCCTTCCATGCCCTGCACACATCTTCATCTTGTCTCTTGATGACTTCTAATGCACCCGCACGCAACATGAGAAGGGGCACTAAGTCATGATACTCTGACCATCCCCCCTCACGACATCCTCCAAGGAACTCACTCATCCAAGACCCTAAATTTTCATTATGTTCATTCCGCAAAATGTCCATGCGAACATTGAGGCATGACATCTCCATTCTTGTTGCATCGGCCGGCAGAAAGTAAAGAAAACATGCCTCATAAGTAAAGTTCACGTCGTATTCCGTGAATTCAAAAGAATCTAATCTATCAACGGAGATAACCTTGCCATTGATTGTGTTTTCCAGGTTCTCCAGACCATTCTGTCGTTTCTGAAAGAAAATGACAAAAAGCAACTTTGGAGAATCAGTTTTTGTGATTGCTGAAAGAGTAATGCGTGTAGTATGGGGTGCCAGTGGGATACGAGCAACAAATACAACTTCATTATTGCACCAATCGTCTGCCCCTTGATCGGAATGCCTACGTTTATGCTGGGTCCATAGGTAGTCCTCTTTCAAACAAAGTCTGTATACCACGCAACAATGACCGTCCCTTGCGGGATAGGATGAGTATCGTTCCCTTTCCTCCCATGGTAGGGCACGCTTGACACAATCCATTGGTTCCTTTTGTTCCAATGTCTGCTCAAAAAAATTGATTATCTGCTTTTCAATGAGGCAGAGACTGTTTTTTCTCATGGATGTCCTCAATCCTAACTCGAAGCATTTGCGGATGGGAGAGAACTCTTCTGACAAGGACACACAGCCAAAAACAAACAATTTCATAAAGAATCGGATCTCACCCGATTCGTTGAAAAAATCAGAGGGGTGCAAGTACAAACTGCGATAGTTTCCCAGATTCCAGCAAGCAGAAAGAGCTCCCTTCATTGCCGGCGTCACCGCTGATATCATAAATTGCTTTCGTATGTCCAGTACACCATCGTGACGGAAATTTCCTTCCAACTCGCGAAGGAGATATTCTCGAGATGGATCATTTCGGAATGAGATATGGTAGTCGTTGAAAATGTTCAATTTTGTATGTTCCCAAACAAGTGTATTGAAATCTCCATTTTGTTGCCTCTTACGAGAATACACGGCGATTCTGTTGTCAGGGAATAGTTCACATATAATATAAATGGAATGACACTGCTCGGAAAAAAAAATTGGAACCATCGCCTTTATAGGCCTCGAATCACGGTAGACATCGACCTTCAGCATGGAACTTTCAATTTCGGCGTTGAACAGGCGACAGGTCGATGCAAGCGCCATTACTTCTTTTGCCCCACAAAAGTCCCAGATGACGGGAAAGATTGCCGTAGGGAGGGAGAGAAAGGTAGCACTCATGTCACTGCCGTGGTTGCACCGGGTATGGGTGTCCTTTGGCGAAGTGATGTCCAAGAGGGGTAAATGCCGTTTGTGTAAAGCCGGGAGAGATGCGATGGCATGCCGGGTACCATCAAAATGAGTCCTGCGTTTGTTTCTCTACTCAAAGCATTCGAATTCGTTGATTCCCGTGAAAGAAATGCAAATACTCCGAGCGGAATTGTCATCACTTTGGCCTCGAAAGATCGTTGCGCCTCAGAAAACCTATGCAAGCCAGCAAAGCTTGATTCGGTAACTCGGATTCGTTCATGGAAATATGCAAGGGGGGGGCAAGCTGGTTTCAAAGTCATGCACCAACACAACAACTACCGTACCCGTAGTAGTGGATGATAGAGATTGTCCCACTCTACACATATCGACGTACGCCTTACAGGCGAACAAAAGTTTGAGATCACGGAAAGGAAAGAGATTTCGAATCATCTAGACACAAGCTTCTAACAACAATTTCAATACGAACAAAAAAGTTCTCGGCAATTCACATGAAATGACTTGGTCAATCGTGCAAGAGGGCATTGCAAACATTAACTGTGCATTCAAGACTCTCTGGTGTCGAGTCGTATCCTTCCATGTCAAATGCATCCTTCAATTCTCCGTGTTGATCTTGATCTGGTCCCAGGAGTGCCAATGCACCCGCACGCAATAAGGCAATAGGGAAGTGGCGCTGGTAGATCGATGGGATCATTGTATCAGATCCCCACAGCAAGAGTGTCATCCAATGATGTAAATCGCAAAGTGAGCGATTTTTGTCTATCACTCTAGTTGAACCTTGACATTCTCGAGCTCCATTCTGGTGGTTCGCCAGGCACAAAGTAAAGAAACATGCCTCATGCTCAGGTTCCACGTCCGTATCGTGAAGAGAACCCCAAAATTCATGAATGTAAACTTTGCCATCGATCAGGTTTTCCAAGTTCTCCAGGCCACTCTGTCGTTTCTGAAGGAAAATGAATGACAAACATCGACTTTGGAGAATCAGTCGTGACGTGAGCGTAACAAGAAAGACTTGCTGTCTTCGGCGCCAGTGGGATGCGTGCGATGAATACCAGTTCCTCGTTGTATGCAACATCGTCACATTGGTCGCAATGCCTACGCTTGCGCCGACTCCATTTAAATTTCTTGTTCAACTAAAAATGACTTTCGTTTCATTTCCTCTTTTGATTGAAGTGGCTTCACACAATCGATTGGTTCCTTCTGTTCCAATGCCTGCTCAAATACATTGAGATATGTTTCTGTACCAAATGGATATTGTCCGGGCTTGTGTTTGCAGGCCCTGATTCGAAGAGTCTTCGAATAGGGGATGACTCCTCTGACAAGGACACAAAGCCGAGCACGAACATTTTCATAACAAATCGATGACATCAAGTTGGACCAAACACGCAGCCTTCATGTGGCACCGCCATGCGCGCTCTCTTTTACGTCCCATCTCCAAACAAGAGGAAAAGGGCTCTCTTCATTGTCGGAGTCAACGACCTAGTCATGAATTGCTTTCTGACTTTCATGGTGTAAATTCCTCGAAATGTCTGGTCACATTCGTGGCGAAGGAGGTACTCTTGAGAGGGATCATTGCGGAGAGGTAGACGCAAGGGCAATAATTTCTCTTGCCCCACAATAACCCCAGATGCTGGTGAAAATTGTGGAGGAAGGGTTAAAAAGTCAGCACTCATTAGAAATTGAGTGTGTTCCTCTAAACGGTGTGGTACTCAACAAATGGTAATGCTGTTTGTGAGAAGCTGGTCGACATGCCGAACGATACGGCTAGAGACATGGCAAGTCTCCCGTGTACAACGTGTTCGTAGGTTCCCATGAAAACGTGGAAAGTACCCCTTATGATTCAAGTGCTTGTGTTGGCTGTTTCGTTGCAGAATTCAACGGCTTTTCTCTGAAACTCGTTTCGCCACGAGGCCTCCTGGTTTGCGAAACTGACGAATCCGGCTTCCTTCGGTGGTTATCAAAGCTTGCAGCGCAATCCATTTCAAAAGAACCCAATCCAAGTCAGTTGAAATCTGCGCCTCATCACGGTCAATAGAGTCATCATCGCATGGACTGTGAGCGGACAGCGCACAGCATTCTTGGGTCCATGTTCAGGGAGAACGGCAAAAAGAGGGCCTACATTTATTTGAATCGAACCACTCACAACTTTATATTCGTCTCCTTTTATTATGCCGGCCATTCTAGAGTAGAAAATTTGGCTACAATAGTCGATATGCTCTGTACAATTCTCGGATAACTTGTTCAACCCGATATAATTGCTTCTATTGCTGTGGTAACTATGTGGCTATGTTGCCAATTAGCAGTATGACTTTGGAGCCTTGTTCAACCCGCCTTGGTAACTTTTTCAAGAACAAGGATGAGGACGAACAAAGGATTTAAAATAAAAACTAGATGATCATGAAAGAATTGATTAAGCAATGCAAACTAATCGTCTCATGGAATCTCACAAGAAACTAGGGAACAAACAAATTTCTACCCTTGCGTTGTAACATGGGCATGTCATCCACTAGACGACCCATGCCATCCGCAACCAGTCCAATTGAGAACAAATCCCTTGTCAATCCAAGACTACTTGGTACCGGTAGAAATGCAGACGGTGACACATGCCCACTGTAATTGACAAGAAATGAATTTGCTCACGTGTCGTTAACAAGTCCATGTGAAACATGTTGCGGGAAACATCCTTCTAACAACGCGTTGCGACAGACAAATTTCGTTACATCGAAAATGGACTCAAGTCTTCAAAGCCACTCAATTGGGTCAGTTTGCAAGAGAGCATTGCAAACATCAACTATGCAGGCGAGGCCCTCTGGTGTCGAGTCCAGTTGCTTCATGTCAAATGTATCCTTCCATGCCCTGCACAGATCTTCATCATGTCTCTTGATGACTGCTAATGCACCCGCACGCAACATGAGAAGGGGCACTAAGTGATGATAATCTGACGATCCCCCGTCACGACATCCTCCATGGAACAAACTCATCCAAGACCCTAAATTTTCATTATGTTCATTCCGCAGAATGTCCAAGCGAACATTGAGGCATGACACCTCCATTCTGGTTGCATCGGCCGGCACAAAGTAAAGAAAACATGCCTCATAAGTAAAGTTCACGTCGTTTTCCTTGAAATCAAAAGAATCTAATCTATCAATGGTGACAACCTTGCCATCGATTGTGTTTCCCATGTTCTCCAGACCATTCTGTCGTTTCTGAAAGAAAATGACAAAGAGCAACTTTAGAGAATCAGTTTTTGTGATTGCTGAAAGAGTAATGCGTGTAGTATTGGGTGCCAGTGGGATACGAGCAACAAATACAAGTTGATTATTGCACCGGTGGTCTTCCTCTTGATCGAATATACCCTGGGTCCATATGTATTCCTCTTTCAAACAAAAGCGGTGTACAAAGTACACACTAGCGACGCCCCTTGCGGAATCCCATGAGTATCGTTCCCATTCCTCCCATGGTAGGGCACGCTTCACACAATCCATTGGTTCCTCTTGTTCTAAACTCTGTTCAAAGAAATTGATAATCTGTTTTTCAACGAGGCAGAGACTGTTTTTTCTCATGGATGTCCTCAATCCTAACTCGAAGCATTTGCGGATGGGGAGAGAACTCTTCTGACAAGGACACACAGCCAAAAACAAACAATTTCATAAAGAATCGGATCTCACCCGATTCGTTGAAAAAATCAGAGGGGTGCGAGTACAAACTGCGACAGTTTCCCAGATTCCAACAAGCAGAAAGAGCTCCCTTCATTGCCGGCGTCACCGCTGATATCATAAATTGCTTTCGTAGTTCCAGGGCACAATCGTAACAAAGACCATTTCCCATCTCCCGAAGAAGATACTCTCGAGATGGATCATTTCGGAATGAGATATGGTAGTTGTTGTCATTGTTCAATTTTGTTCGTTCCCAAACAAGTGTATCGAAATCCCCATTTTGTTGCCTCTTACGAGAATACACGGCAATTCTGCCGTCCTCGAATCGTTCACACACAATATAAACGGAATGACACTGATCGGGGAAAAAAATGGGAACCATCCCATACATTCTACGGAAACCGTCCACCTCAAGAATGCAACTTTCAATTTCCGCGTTGAGCAGACGACAGGTCGACGCAAGCGCCACGATTTCTACTGCGCCACAAAAGTCCCAGATGATGGGAAAGATAGTTGTAGGAAGGGTTAGAAAGTTAGCACTCATTTGCAAGTAAGTGTGTCCTTCTAAACGGTGTGATATTCAAAAAGTGGTAAAATGCAATTTGTGTGAAGCAGGTCGATTGCTTTAACGTCGCAGGCAAAGAATGCCAAGATCTGACGTGTTCTTGGTTCCCATGAAAATCTGGAAAGGAGGTTGTGACCGCTTGATGAGAAATATTCCCGCAGGACGACTCACAATCAAGCTGCTCTTGACGGTTTTGGCGTCACCGCCGCAACGTTTATACTGCGTTGGAGCACACGCACACGCTACCGAGCGAAAAACGTGGAGTACGTGCACATATCCAAACCACCGATAAAAGAGCACTGTTGCGGAAAATTTCCAAATCCTTGGTACACGTGCGGGCACTGATCCCCATAGAGTTAAAAAGATCTTCTGCTGCTTGAAGCCATGGTCAGCCCTGATGGTATTCGCAAGGAACGTGAGTGCTTTTTCGACATCGCTGGAGGCCGCAGTATAGATGAAATAGACGTCTATTCCCAAAACATCTTGCCGCAAGCAACGAAACAACGGGATGTTGCGATCCAGCGACCACCAGTTAACTGTAAGTTAACAGTCAACGTGTGTCCGCTTTCATGATCTTCGGGTCGCATCGGTCGATTTGGTCGAGTTAGACATCCGTGAATCCGTCTACCGGGGAAATCATTCCATGGAAAGGGTTGCAGTTCCAGTACTTGTAATTTACAAATAAAATAATCTTGTTCATAAAATATATAGGAATCCAGGAGACACTACAGACACAAAGTCTGAATATGAGAATTAGTAAATGTGCAACATGTTTCTGTACTGGTACCTGGTA